>JAUUEI010019990.1:0-20037 GCA_032274625.1 Depressigyra globulus
GTTGTTTCTTTTGCAATGAGATAATTGTTATAATCCTCAACCAATTTATAATTACCAAAATAATAAGTAGATTTCACTAACTTGTTATTTTTATAATAGTTTTCGAATGTTTTTTTAACATAAACTGTACCTTGGTTTATATGACCACCATAATAGTGTGCAGTAGACACCAATTTTCCTTCTTTGAAATACTGAACTTTACCATCTAGTTTTCCTTTTTTATAGTTTTGAACGATGCTATCATATATTAATGTATAGTTATTATTTATTTTAAAATAAAGGTTGTTCTTACATTGTTCTAAGCCTGTTTTAAGTCCGTTTTCATAGCTCGTAATACAATTATCTTCAATAGCAGTACCTTCAATTGGTTTGCCATTTTTATACTCACATGAAGTTTCTTTAGTTGATAAATTATCAGAAAAACGAATGGTTCCATCCCAAGCTTCATTGTTATAATTCCCTTCTATAAAAACACCTTGATAGGTATACTCTGTAAAAGAACCGTTTAAACGTCCTTCTTTATAGGTTAATAATCCTTGGTTGAATTCGCTGTAGATTTGTCCGTTATCTGGCTTTCCATTTTTAAAAGTAAGTGTATATTGTTTGTCTTTGTGGTAGGTCGTTTTTTTAGCAACTTCACCTTTATCATTATAGAATTGCATTTCTTCTAGACTTTCTTGAGCATCTCTTTTATAGGTTTCTCTTTTGACTATTTTTCCATTTTCGTAAATTAATACACTTAAATCTTCGCAAACCTTACCTGTAAAGGGCTCTCCACTTTTATAGGTACAAGTACAGGTTCTATTCTTAAAATAGCCTTTACTTTTGGTAACCCCTGTTTTTTTATCATTATCATATTCTTGTTGCGCTATTACTTTTCCTTTATTATCATATTGGATAAAAAAACCATGCTTTTTCCCTTCTTTATAGGAGGATAAGGTATAATTATCATCATTATAAAAAGTGCCAGAATAGGGCTTATCCTCTTTATAAATTCCTTTAGCTATTTGTTTACCAAATTTATCGAAATGAATGAGTTCTCCATTACGTTTTCCTTCTATATAATTGATACTCGTTTTGATTGAAATTGCTTCAAAATCATCCATATAAAACCTGATAAAAGTTCCAGATACTGCTTCATCATCTTTATAGCTTACCTCGCCTATACTTTCTCCATTTTTGTTAAAGTATTGTATTATAGAAATATTTCCTTCGACTAAAACTTCTTTCTTTGCTAATTGCTTTTGGTTTTTGTAAAAAGTTAAATATGCTATTTCTTTTCCTTCTTGGTATTCGGTTACTCTTCCAGGGCAACAAAGACTTTGAAATGTTCCTGAATAATAATCGCCATTTTTATAGCTTCCTTTTGCTCTTAAAAAACCTTTTTTAGTATAAAAGGTACTCAAACCATCTAAAATACCATCCTTATAGTGAAGCATTTGAAGGACTTGTCCGTTTTGATAATACCAATTCGCTTTACCTTCAAAAGTTTCATTCTCTACATCAGACCAAAAGCCTTCCATTTGTAGATAACCATTGCTATAGTAATCTTTAATCTGATATAAATCTCCTGCTTTTTTTAAAGGCATTGGGCGAAAAAATTCAGCATTTTTCTTAGTGGTTTTGTTCCAAGCAGAATTATAATAAATGGTATCTTTCTGTGCTATTAGGTTGGTGGTAAAGCTTAATAATAATATTAGGATTGTATTTTTCATATTAATTTGTTGTATAAGTAAATAGAAGGTCTGTCAGACGCTTTTCCGTTCCACTTAACATTAAAATTTGCTTGTTCAAAAGTTGCAACAATAAGTTGTCCTCCTTTCTCTGTCGATTCATCTTTACCATCAGTTCCTCCATAGCCTAACAAAAGGACACTTGTTTTTTTGCTCGTTTTACATCTTGTTTTGTATAAAAATAAAATCCACTAATTGTTTTAGGGTTTGAATGCTTACGATAGATTTCTGAACATGCTAAAAACCCATCATCTTGAGTATTTCCAGCTGAAGGTATAGCAATTAAACCCTTATTTTCTAATTTTAGAAACACTTGAGCAATCGTTTTCTTTACAAGTTTCCAATTTTTGTTATCCATCTTAATGGGTTCTAATTCTTGTTCTTTAGTAAGGCTAACTCCTGTTAGCTCCATAAGTAACTGTTGTATTTCTGGTGTCCGTGCATTTTTAGTGATGTGATTGCCATATTCATCAAATATATCTGTTTTGGCTCCTTGATCAATTAAGTATTTAACAGGTTCTATTGATTCTGAAAATTCAGCAAGAAGGTAAAGTGCGGATCTTTTGTCTTTACTTTCTATTTGTATGTCTGCCCCAGCTTCAATTAACAATTTTAAAATTGCTATCGTTATTTTAGAATCTGTACCATCACTTCCCATTGCGGCACATTGCAGTGCTGTAAAACCATATTCATCAAATTGACTTAAGTCTACTTCCCTTTTTAGGTATTTTTTTATCAATTCAAGGTTACCTTCTCTACAGGCATCAAATAGATTTGTATTCATAATTATTTTTTATTTTTTGGAGTGGCAGTAAAGAAAATATCTTCATCTCTATATCGCCAATCCAGTGTGAAATCATCACTATTCAAAAAGCTGTTAAAGTAGCTTAATATATCTTCTTTTGTAGCTTTATTATCGTAAGCGTTTAATTTAACTTCTAAAGGTATTTCTGCAGAAACATCAAAAGGAGTATCAGATTCGGCACTTCCTTTTAATCGGACTTTAAATACACCTTTTTCGATGTATTCCAGTTCGATTTGCACTTGTTCAAATACGCCATGATTTTCTACGTATAATGCTCCAGGAGCCTCAGTCCACAACATTCGTTCTATTTCGTTCATTTTACCTGAATCTGAAAAATTAACTTTTACTGATGCAATACTCCTAAAATCTTTGTTTTTGATTAGACGTAAGGGAATTTCAAGCCATTCAGTATGAATATGAGGCTGGATGTAATATTCATCAACTCCATTTTCATCTTTAATATCAATATCTTTTGCTTGAATCTGAATATATAAGCCTATTTTATCCTTAAAATTATCATCAGCCCATAGATGTAATTCTGCGGATTCGATTTCCAAATCAATATTTTTTTCGTTGTATTTTATGTTGAATAAATTATTCATTTTACTTGATTTTTGTATTTGGTGTCTCAATACTAATTAACTTAAAACCCTCATCTGTTTTTAAAAATTCAAGGTGTTCTTGATAGCTTTTCTCTTCTTCTTTTTGATTGATAATAACACTAAGTATAGGATATTTAGCCTTAAATGGTTCGCCACAGTCGTCAAAATATTTTTCATACGAAGGTTCATTCCAAATGAGAGGATTCAGTTCGCCGATACTAATAAAATAATCAGCTTCTTTTTTTTGAAGGGCTAAAAATGTTTTTATCAGATATTCTAAATTGGATGCTATAAACTGCTTTGCTCTAATCTTTTCTGTTTTCCCTGTTACTTGTTTCATACCATAAAAATAAATTTCGGGCATTGCATTTTCTAGTAACCTCAATCTTGGTAATTCAATATTTGCAGATTGTCTAGCGAACTCTAAATCCTTTATAAAATCATTAAAAAACCAATGTTTAAACTGTTTTTCATAATTATTAAAGCTGTAGTAATTATTATTTGAACCGACTTGAGTTAAACGATAAGGTAGGGCAGTAGTATCATTTTCTTTCATGGAATAGAGGTCAATAAGTCTATTGTATTTAAAATCTTTAAGCAATACTTTATTGTTTTTATCGATTAATAATACTTGCCCGCCATCCCATTTCCAATGTTCGCAAGGTTTTTCTTTTTGATATACGGTATCATCAAAACATTTTCTTTGGGCATTTTGAATAACTGCGGCAACATTATTTCGAAAAGGTGCTGCATCAGAATATAGTGCAGGTATTGCCACTTTACCATTGCCATCAAAAAAACCAACTTTGTCTGTTTTAGAATCTCGAAAACGAATCATACCTTCACTTTCGCAATCAAAAGCCATATCCCAAATATAGAGACTGTCTTTACCAATTTTTTTTTCATTTTTAAGCAAGTAATAGCTTGAAAGTTTTCCATCATTTTCTTCCATTACAGCCATGATATTTCTAAACTTTTTTGCACCTGTAAAACCCATAAATTTAGGAAGGATCATAACTTCTCCATTTTCATTTTTAAATCCTCTTTTATAGCCGTCATCTGATAAGAATGCATGCCAAGTATTATCTTGAGCCATTAGGTTGGTGGAAAAGATTAGAGTTAATATTAAAGCCATTTTTCTCATTCTATTAGTTTTCTGTTGTGGTTAATTTTCCATCTTCCCAATGTTCTATTTTATCTAGTTTTCCATTTTCTAAATAAAATTTCCATATTCCTATTTTTTTATCATCACTATAGTTGCCTTTGAATTTTCTTTTCCCATTAGAATGGTAACCTTTCCACTTTCCAACACGTTTACCTTCTATAAATTTACCTTTATAATGTAATTTTCCGTTTTGGTGATAGTATTTCCATTTGCCTATTTGTGGCGTTCCATGTGTATTTTGGTTATAACCAATAGACCCTAATTTTCCTCCAATTTCATAAAAACTCTTGGCTAAAATTTTAGTTTCAAAAGAAACTCTGCTAGCACTTATTGGTCCGCTTTCATAATACCTTTTATAGGTGGCTATTTTCCCATCTTCAAATGTCTGTATTTTTTTAATTTTTCCGCTTTCATAATAATCTTTACGTTCGCCTACCATAGATCCATTCACTTGGGAATAACTATACATCAGATTTCCATTTGCGAAAAAATTTTTGAAATTTCCATTGCCTTTTCCTTTAGTATAATGTTCTATTTGGTGTAGTTTTCCATCTCTATAGTATTTCCATTCACCATGTTTCTTACCATTTATATAATTTTTAGAAGATGTTAATTCATCATTATAATAACCTTTCCATTCCCCTTCTTTTTCTCCGTTTTTATAAGTTCCTGTTTTATTTAATTCACCATCGAGATCATAATATTTCCATTCGCCATTCTTTTTGCCTTTTATATATTTTCCTGATTCTCTCAATTTTCCGTTATTATCATAGTGTTTCCAACTTGTTTTGAAGCCATCTTTATAATTAACTATAGAATGTAAACCACCAGTAATCCAATAGTATTTCCATTCGCCTGTTTTGAGTTTCTGTTCATCATAAAAACCAATTTCTTTTAGCTTACCATTGGTATGGTATTTTTTAGTCTGTGCATTTAGCGTACTGAACAAAAAACTAAAAATTAATATGACTATTGTTTTTTTCATTGTTGTTTTCTATTTACTCTAGTAATTCATTGGCTTTATTCCACAAATTTTTCCCTTGATTTTTAAGTTCTTTCCCTACTTCTTTTCCTACCTCCTTTAATTTATCTTCATTGGTATAGCTATCCATAGTTGCAATAAAGTCTTGAAATTTATCAATGGTTTCAAACATTTCTTTGGTATGTGGCACATCGTTTTCTTTCATTATTTTTTTCCAATCTACCTCTGCTAAGACGGACAGCATATACTTTGAGGCTATTTTACCTAAAAAGAACTTATCATACACACCATTTAATAATTCTCCAGATTCTCGCTCTTTTAAATAGGTAATAGATTCTTCTATGCCTTTTTTATCTTTAGCAGAAAGTAATTTGCTTGATTTTAATTTTGTTAATGCTACAATGGCTTTATCTTTTTCGCCATTATGCAAATACATATAGGTTTCTACTGCCCAAATCATTTCATTATCAATACCTACTTCTTTTGAATCTTTTAAAAAGGCTTCAAAATCTTCTAAGGCACGTTTTTTATCAATATCTCTATCCATCGTTAAGCGGTCAAAACCTCTAAACAGATGGTTCATTGCTCGAAAAGCGATAAGGGTTTGCTTGTTGTCTAAGGTTGCCATTTTAAATAATGACTTTACATAAGGCAGCTCAATATCTGGATGGGCATTTAACCAAGTAATATTTCTAGAATATTCATCTTCAGATAAATAATAGAAGCCTTTTTCAAAATATAAAAAGCCTCTATAATACATCAATAAGGTTTTTAATTCCGTGTCTGGAAATAAGTCTGGTTTTGTTTTAGAACATTCATATAATGAAATTTCTTTACCTAAATCTTTACTTAATAAGACAATGGCACTTAAAATGGAATGCTCTATATTTTGACTGTATTCTTTTTCGGTTCCTTTAGAAAAAGGTTGATTTGCAAGTTGAGCATCATCATATGTTAAGGCAAAAACTTCGGCTATTGTTGGGAAAATATCTTCATCGGTTTCAGCAATATAATCTTCCATTTTTTTATAATCGCGATAGATAGAAATATAATCTAGTGCCGATAAGTCTTCAGTACCTTTCTCACCAATATTCAATAGCAGTTTTGATATGTTTTTAAAATTGGATGTAAAGGCTTGATATTCTGGCGAAAGTGTATCTGTAGCTACAGAGGCTCGAAGCATAATTTTACCAAATTTATAAGTAGTTACTTTATACGACTGTAAACTTTCGGCCAAGTCTATTTTGTCTTTTGCTAGGAGTTCGCTGTCTGTTTTAGGTTCTTTAGAACAGCTTATCACGAAAAGAATAAAAAGTATAATGGTTATATTTTTCATCTATTTTTGTTCAAATTCAAAAGGTACTTTGGTTTTTTTGTCTGGGCTAATCCAATAGCCTTTATAGATTCGGTTATTGTATTCTCCTTCAAAATAGCCACTTAATATATCGTCTTTTTCGTATTCTTCAAAGTTGAGAATTTTACCTTTTAACGTTCCTTTAAGTTTAATTCTTTGATCTGTTTTTGAATTTATAAATGTTGCGCTGATGTCATTTTTTGATTCAATTTCGACATATAAATCGCCCATCACTTTATCATTTATGTTTCCATTTAAGTGTATAATATTTCTTCTTTCTATAGCTAATGGCAAATGGAGTTGTACTTTATCTGAAAAAATACTACCAAATAACGGATGCTTTAATTCAAGTCTAAAAGTGTATAAACTATTGTTATCAATATTGGTTGGAAAAAATGGCAATACACCATCCCAATTACTTAAAAAATATTCTTTGCCATTATATAGAATATAATTATCATCTAGCATTAACTTTCCTTTGTCATTGATGTTTGTGTTATAGAGATATTGCTGATACCCCTTTCCATTGGCATCTATCAGATTTACATACAGTTTGGCATCTTGCTTAAATGCTAAATTCTTCCCTGTTTTATTATAAAAATTAGGTGAAAAACTGATACTTTTATTATATATACTCATATCAACAACGAGTTTGTAATTTTCTTTAGAGCTAAAATCAATGTCATCATTAACAGGTTCTTCCTCTTCATAACTCATATTTTCAACGGTTTTTTCTGTTGTTTTCCATTTTCCATTTATATATTTTTCTTTGACAAATATCATATTCCCATCTTCATCAGGGTAATAATATTCAGACCCATAGGGAGTCATTTTTCCATTTACAGCTCTATATTCTATAAATGACCTTCTATGTTGTACAATAAAGCTTTTGGTGTATGGATTGTAGCTATAAATTTCTGTGAGGTTTGGAATATAATCCCATTCGCCTTCTCCACCTTTAGGAATATCAAATTTCTTTGTTGTAGGATTGTATAGAAGAAAAAAGCTATTATCTACAATCAAATCTAAATAACCATCATAATTAATATCCACATAACTCAACTCAAAGTATTCTAAGTTTGGTTTATAGTCTTCAAGACTAATCTGCTGTATCTTCTTTTCGCCTAAATAAATATCAAGTGCGGTAACAGATTGGTCTGAAACTTCACCACTAGGGGTTATTTTATTTTCTAATGCTACTTTAAATGTAAATGTTGGAAATTCTTTTGCCATTGGTGTTAGCGTTATGGGTAGTATTGTACCATTTTGATTATCCCAATTACCTGTGAGTACCTTATTATAAAAATTTTCAGAATAAAATTCAACATGCCATCTAGGTGAATCATCCTGTCCTTCAAATCCAAAAATTCCGGCTTGTTGTTCCCTTAAGTTTTCTATGTTAATCCATTTTTTTTGACTATCGTAGGCGTACTGTACATTTGAAATGATAGTATCATTTTTTTCTTTTACAAAACCTCTTTTTAACATTAAGTGTATTGGATATTTGCCAATAGTTCCTTTATACCATAATAAATAGGTGCTTGGTTTTAGTTCAATATCGTTTCCTGTTTGGGTAGGTGTTATTTGATTACCATTTTCATCATAACATCGTATTGCATAGCGGTGTTTTATTAAACCTTGATTTTGCGTAACCATTTCTGTATATCGCTCAGGATACAATTCGTAACCTGTGGTTTTAATAAGATTTATTTGCCCTATTTCATTTGAAAATAATACATGTAGGTTGTTATCTTCCGACCCATTTTCTGTAGTATTATACACTCTGAATTGGGCTTGAGGTAGATTTTGAAACTCAACATAAACTCTCGTTTTATCTTTGTATATTGCTTCTAGAGTAATTAAAGTGATTTTATTTTTACGAATACGATATAAGACCTCTATCTCCTTGTCTTTAAGTGTAAATGTCTCGGTAAGTAATCTTGCACCTACTGGAATACTAGAATTGTCTGAAACAATGCCTGCCATTGAAATTTTTGAACTATGTCTTTTTACAATTACATTGGTTAGATTGGTAGATTGATAGGTTACAAATTTATCGCCTTGCTCTTTTATACGGTCTTTTTCTATAGTTATAGGTGTATGATAAACTAGTGTAACAATATCTAAAACTTCTATAAGTCTATCAAAATTGGCTTGATATTCTTTAAGTACATCTTCTCTTTGAGGACATGCACTTTCCGCTATAAAATTTCTTTGCTCTAATAACGCCTGTTTTTGTTTACTTAGTACGTCTTTTGGAGTTATAGAAATTTCTTGCCCTTGTATAAAAAAAGAACTTAGTAGAAATATAAACAATAAGATATGTTGGTTTATTTTTTTCATTTGGTTTATTTTTATTTATCCAAAAAGGTCTGTGTACATAGCCGCAAAATAAAGCAATGCCATTATGACTAAATACCAAATCATAAATTTAAAAAAGCGTGTTCTTTTTGGTCGCTCACTTTTTTTTGTTAGTAAATAATAGATAATCATAACCAAAAAAATCAAAGCAGGCATTACTATAAAAAGTCCAAAAACGGCAAAAAGCAACATTGTTTCTATGGCTTTTAAGATATACTCACTATCGTTACCTATCCTTAATTCATTCATTAATGCTAGTAAAAAGTAGAGTGTTAGTGTTATTATCACACTTACTAAAAACCGTAAAAATTTGTTTTTTATATGCATCTATTGGGTATTAATGCTAAGTTCTTATTAATGAACTACTAAAGATAGAAGATATTGCCTTTTAGGGCACTTCTAATTTATATTCGCTTGCTTCTAATTTATAAGTGCAATACTGTACAAAGGTGAGTTAAGTAATTTTAGATAAAAACACCATAAACCGTTTAAATGTAATCCCTGAAAAAGGGGAGTTTATTCTGAATAAAAAATAAGTAAAAGTGAAAATAATACAATTATTATGAATGTTATTAAAAGTGCTACCTGAAGAGAAGTTAATTTAGGGGATATATTTTAGGGGATATATTTTTAGGTAATATTCGATATATAAAATATGTTAAAAACGGATAAATAATTGCGGAGTAAACCATAAGATTTATGCCTCCTAACCAACCATTTGCATCTAATAAATCTACCCAAAAATTAAAAAACGAGAGTGTAAATAAAATTAGTATTGCTGCTGAAGTGCTAATTAAGATTCGTAAAGTTCTAGGCTTATTAAAAGGTATCTGATTTAGAGGTGGTTTTTCCGTTTCTTTTAAAGCCTTGTCAAGTGTAATATTCTTGTTTTTTCCTTTATACACATTGATTAAGTAATATATCAATATGGATATAGGTATAGTTAATGGTAGTGTAAAAAGGTAAGACTTCCATCTGTAAAAATACGGAAAACTAAATTTAGTGCCAAAACGATAAGAAGACTATTGTTCTTTATTATATTTTTCATTTTACTTTAATTATATAATTGGTTTTTAATATGCATTGGGCTTAGTTCAATTAAACTTATTTCTTCAATACATGTTTTACAAAATCAGCATAATAATCATCTATCGTTTTTTTCTTGATATTTGCCCATTCTTCTTTAGGATAGCTGAGTTCTTTTCCTTTTTCAATACCATTAATTGCCCACATACCATGTAGGTTTATCCACCGTTGATCATAGGTTGGTTTATATTCTCTAACAAATGCTACAGCATCTTTAACGATAGTTTCTAATTTTTTTATATCTTTCAATGCATATTCATTAATGGTTTTACCAAATTTATCATTAAGAATTGCAACAGCACTTCTAGCCGTTTCGTCTTGACAAAGATTGGCATCTATTCTCGCTCGTAACTGTGCAATATAAAACCACATGGCAGCATCATCTTTATAGCCTTGTTCGAAAAGGACTTTAGAGAGGGCATAGACAACTGGCGGATTCCATTTGTTTTGGTCTTGAAAAAATAGGTCTCTCATTGTTGATTTCATTTTTTTATCTCCAGTAGTTAAAACGCTAATAGCACTGTTTTGATCTTTAACATCAATTTCTTTAAAAACACCAGTTACTGGAATAATTTCTGTTTTTTGAGCATTCATAGTTGTGCTTAGGTTTACTAGTAAGATTAAAATAATTAGTGTTCTCATAATTTTGATTGTTTTAATGCACATCTAATCCATCAAAATAGATTTCTGTAATGGCTGTGTCTTTATATTTATCGCCTTTATAGACGTTTAGAATTTCGAATTTGATACTATCTGGTTGTAATTCGCTGTTTTCATGATAAGACTTGACATCTTTGCCATTTTCGTCTTTATATCTCCACCAGGTTGTGCCATCATCATTTAAGCCGTATGTTATTTTATAACCAATTGTGGGTATCTTAAAAATTTGATCTGCATAAACATCTTCTAAATTCAGTATTGCAAAAGGCTTATTATTTACATACATTTTTAGCTGTTTTACTCTTGAATTATTTTTCCATGCTTCTTTTGTTTTTATATAACCATTGGCAATAATTACTGTGGTAATACGAGGATGTCCAGGTTGGAAATGAAATGTAACAAATTCACCAATACCATAACCTTTTACCCCTTCAACCCAAGCGGTTTTATAGTTTAAGTCGCTGATACTTTTTTCATTATATGCAAGGTTATTTTGTACTTTTAATGCTGAAGAAACTACCACATTTTCATAAGTTCCTCCGCAGTACCAGCTACAACCACTAGTAATACCCCAAAGTCCATCACGAGCTTCCGAAAACCCTAGTTCAGAACATTTATCATGTAATTTATTTAGCTCTTCTGTTGTGAATTTCCCTTCTGGAAATTCATCAGTTACCAATAAAATACAAGTATCCCATAACTCTTGTTGTGCTTGGCTAAAATTATAGGTTTTACCAATTTCAGGTTCTAGCACTAAAGTTTCTTGACTAAAAAGTGCAACACTTATTAGCAATACAGCTAAAAAAAACAGACAGTTTATTGGTTTCATTTTGTTAATTTCTGAATACTTTTTAATTAAGTAATGCATTCAAAGATTCTCTTAATAAAGGGTCTGAAGGAAGATATGTATCATAATCTAAAACATTTCCTTTATCATCTATTAGAATAAATCGAGGAATAGAATTCACCTTATATCCATCTAGAATTTCTTTATCTCCATTTGCAAAAAGTTGAATTCCTTTCATCTCTTCTTTAGCAACCATATTTTTCCAAGCTTCTTTAGCTTCTAGATCATCAACTGATACACTAACAAATTCAATGTTTTTACCTCTAAACTCGTCTTCTATTTTTTTTAAATACGGTATTTCATCTCTACATGGTCCACACCATGTTGCCCAAACATCTAAATACACATATTTTCCTTTTAAATCATCTAAAGAGGTTGTGCTCCCATCATAATTCTCATAATTGGTGAATTTTGGAGATGGTGTTCCTTTTAGTGTTTCATCTAAAGAGGTAAAAGAGCTCTCTGTTTTGTTTTTACATGCTATAATTGAAAATATAGCTATGAGAATTACTATTTTTTTCATAGTTTTAAAAATAATTTTATATTAATACGTTCTTACCTATCTAAAACTTGCGCAATTGGTTCGCCCCCAAATTCATCATTTAAATTGGTGTTTAACATGCTATTGTTTAAAAATGATATCCTATTAATTTTTACAGTTGTATTTTGTAAAAATGAGTTCTCTGGATATTTATCTTCTTTGATTAAATTATTAATATTTTTCATATTAGGCTTTATACTACTTTGCATAACGGTTAACTCTCCATTATTTACAGAGACCACTTTGTAGACAGCACTATAGGTTTTAATTAGATCACCAGTATCTAACTTTGCTAATAATTCTTTTTGCTCTTCTCTTGTTTTTGAAACAAATGATTTTTGGGATGCCTTTACATTAAATATTTCAGATACTCCTAAAATTGCTAGTAAAACAAATATAATTGCGAATGAACCTAAAAAGAAATACCACCCTTTTTTTGTTAATGGATATTCTTTTAAAAGGTTTTTAGCTTCAATTTTTGTTTGTTCATTCCATTCTTTTTTTAATATTTTTTGCCCTGTGATATCACACTTAACTACAACTGTTTTTCTGTATAGTGGAAATAAAAATATTGCACTTCCAGGAGTTTCTTTCTGACTTACAAATAATGTAGCATTACTCGAACAATGACTAAACTTCTGTTGAAGTGATTTTTTAAGTATCTTGTTCTCTGAACTCATATTATTAATTATTTATTCTTACTAAAAATCTATATCATCTCCAATACCAGAATCTTGATCTTTGTACATTTCTTTAAAATGATCTCCCCATTTCTTCATTAATTTATCTTGTTTTTTTGATAATTTTTGTGTTTTTTTATCATCTCCTTCCATCATCACTTTTCTAAAAATCTCACCCCAGTGCATGCCTAATTGTGCATATTCTGTCATAGAAATACCATATTCTTTTTGAAAATCTATATGAATTCCAACCTCATCTGCAATAGCAAAATGTTGTTGCATTTTAATATGATGGCTCCATTTTGGGTATTTTTCTAATATTTTATCTGAGCTATCTGCTGCACCTTCTACGTTGGCAAATTTACCTTGTTTAGGCTTCATAAAAGCTTCGCCAAAAAATTGCATTTCAGGACCTCCTGGTTCTAGTTCACTCATTTTACCAATCCATTGCTGCTCTGTAGCCTCCCATACTGGTAATTCCATACCAAAAACTTTAGCTATTTGCTCCTTAGACATTCCTGCGGCTGCGTTTGCAGAGGCTAATGCATAATCTTCAAAGGTTGTTCCATTAATTTCCATATTCTTTATTATTTTTTAATTGTTATTAATTATATAAATCACTTCTATTTTTATCATCATAAAAAGCCCAGTCCATTTTTACTTCTATATCATGAGCTATGGTGTCTTTATATTCTGACACATAGCTTGCTCTTTCTGTAAAGTATTTGGTCCAAAAAGCTTTTTCTTTAACTTCCCAGTTGTCATAAGCAGTAGCAAGTTCAGTTTTATCTTCCTTTTTACTTAAAGACCGAATAGACTTGCATGCCTCTCTAGCACTTTCTTTTTCATCCCATTCTTTTAAGGCTTTGTGTTTGGCAATATTATCTATAACCCAGCGTATTTCGGTAATTTTGTTATTGGGTGTAAAAGTGTTAGTAGTATTGCAATAATCGCATCCCACATAATGTGATCGAAATATGTCTTTCTTTATTTCTAGTTTCCCACTACATTGGGTACAGTGAAAATCTTCATTTAAAAACTGAATGGCATGATTGTAGAATCGTTGAGCAACTTTACCTTCTAATACAATTTCAAAACGATCAATTTTTTCTCGTAATTTCTGCTCTAAGTCTGTAGCCTTTGTGTTTTGATCAATAATATCCCAACGTTCTACATATTCTAACATTTTCGGACTCACTTTTTCATCAAAGGTATCCTCAATTTTATCGATCAACTTATACAATTGTGCTTTTATTCCGCTCCAAGCTGTCATATTTGAAACCATATCATAATCACCTTCTTCTAAATTATCTAAAACTGCTTCTTCTGCAGGTTCTAACGATTCGTTAAAACGAGCTTCAATCTTTTCTAAAAAGCTATCCCATTTTGCTACTAAAGCTAAATATTCTGGATTTTGTGTTTCGTCTTTTTCTTTTTTATTTCCAAATCCAAACATTAGTTATCGGTTTTAATTTCGTTATCAATAGCCATAAATTTAAAGCCACAATAATCACATGTTGTTAAATTAGTGTCTTTGGGTCTTGCAGCACCACAACCTTCACATTTTCTAGTGTTGTTTTTTGAGGTTTTATTACCTCCCCAATCTTTTTTACTGTCGATTGCATTGTTCGTTATTTTTTTAAAAGGATTTGCCATAGGTTGAAAGTACTAAAAGTTATACTAAGTTTTAAATCTGTTTTATAAGTGCTAAGACTTAATTTATATTCGCTACCACAACTTAATAACGTGTTAATTTTTCTACTATTATTATCCATACATGTATACATTAACTAAGACACTTTTCTTAAGGTGTTAAATCCATCTAACATTTTGATAATTTTAGCTCTATTTCTTGTAGAAAAAGGTACTAATTCATTATTAGTGAGTCTCAATATGCCTTCCTTTTCAATTCCTAAAACATGTTTTCTATTGATTAAATGTGATTGATGGCAACGAATAAACCTATCATCTAAAATATTTTGATAATGCTTTATATTTTTTGAAACCATTATCTTTTGAGTAGTGGTATAAAAACGAGTATAAGCCCCATCTGCTTCTATATGAATAATATCTTTAATTTGCAAAACATAGTGTTGATTTGCAGTTCTTAACACAATTTTCGACTCTCTTTTATCAACAGTATTTTTCAACACATCTAATAAATATTTATATTCACTTTTATTAGCAATATTGAAAATAAGTCGATCTAAAACACCTTGTAGTTCAATTGGATTTAGCAATTGTAATAAATGATCTATATGATTTTGCTCAAGTATTAGTTTTTGTCTCATCGTTTTTAATTTAGGTTACAAAAGTGATTCATTAGCTACTTGGAACATACACTTAAAACCGTAAAAATAATCTCCCCGTTTTCAGGGGTTAAATTCTGTAACAAAGCTTTTTTTAACTAATTTTCCTTATTTTTGCCTCAAAATAAACTGATTATGCAATCCTTTCAAATTACTTTAGAAACCACTAACAATCCTACAATACTTAAGTTCGTAGCCAACAAAGTACTTACAGAAGGAAGTTTTGAATATAACACTATAGAAGATGCTAAAAATTCCATTTTAGTTCAACAATTATTTCACCTCCCTTTTGTGAAAAAAGTATTTATTACGGCTAACTTTATAGCTATTGAACGTTATGCTATTGTTGAGTGGAATGACGTTCAAGAAGAATTACAACAAATTATTACAAGCTATTTAGACAAAAATGATTCACTTTTTAATACTTCTTCAGAAACTAAAAAAAAAACTATTCAGATTTATGCTGAAAGCACACCAAACCCTAATGTACTAAAATTTGTAACCAATAAATTATTAACTACCCAAAACGTAGAAATTCTTTCTATTGATGAGGCATTTGGCATACCTTTAGCCATAGAATTATTTAAGTTTCCTTTTATAAATCAAGTTTTTATTTCAGATAATTATGTGTCTATCACTAAAAAAAACACTATAGAATGGTTTGAAATTACCAATGAATTAAGAACTTTCTTAAAAGAATATATTGAAAAAGGAAAACGTGTAATAGATGAAAACTATAGCCCTTTCCAATCTCAATCTGAAACTAAAATGCATAAACCCGTTCAGTTCGAAAATTTAGATGATATCTCTAAGGAAATTATTGCTATTTTAGATGAGTATATCAAACCAGCTGTTACTTCAGATGGTGGTAATATTCAATTTCAATCTTATCATGCTGATAGCAAAACTGTAAAGGTAGTTTTGCAAGGTGCTTGTAGTGGTTGTCCATCGGCTACTATTACTCTAAAAAATGGAATTGAAGCTACCTTAAAGCAATTATTACCTAATAAAATTGAAGAAATTGTCGCCTTAAATGGATAGTAGTTTGCACAATTTTATGTACTTTTACGTCTAACAAGTTTTAATTATTAATCTAAAAACATAAAGTTATGGCAGTAATGAAAGTTATTGAAGTTATGGCTAGTTCTGACAAAAGTTGGGAAGAAGCTACTCGTAAAGCAGTAAAGCATGCAGGTAAAAGTTTAAAGTATATCAAATCTGCATTTGTACAATCTCAAAGTGTGGTTGTAAATGGTGATGATGTTGCAGAATTTAGAGTAAATGTAAAAATCACATTTGAAGTAAAATAAGTATTTCGTACTTCTTAAAATTAAAAAGCGTTTCAATTCTAGTTGAAATGCTTTTTTTATTATACTTATCTTTGAAAAAAAATAATATGTTTCAAAAATTTATTTTCTTAAGCATTACAATGTTATTACTTTCAAATTGTAATAGTCAAAACAAAGAAACCATGACAGACCATAAACATACAAATGCCTTGATTGATGAAACGAGTCCGTATTTATTACAACACGCTCACAATCCTGTAGATTGGCATGCTTGGAATAAAGAAACACTAAAACTTGCTAAAAAAGAGAATAAACTCATTTTAATCTCTATTGGCTATTCTGCTTGCCATTGGTGTCATGTAATGGAACATGAAAGCTTTGAAGATTCTACTGTGGCAATACTTATGAATCAGAATTTTATCAATATTAAAGTAGATAGAGAAGAACGCCCAGATGTAGATCAGATATATATGAATGCCGTGCAGTTAATGACTGGTCGAGGCGGATGGCCATTGAATTGTATTGCTTTACCCGACGGTAGACCTGTTTGGGGAGGTACCTATTTTCAGAAAGAACAATGGGTAAAAGCATTGACTCAAATAGCTGATTTATACAAAAATGATCCTGCAAAAATTGAAGAATATGCTTCAAAATTAACCGAAGGTGTAAAACAATCTGATTTGATTGCTTTAAATACTGATGCAACTGAGTTTACAACAAAAGAAATAGATCAAGTTATTCAGAACTGGAAGCCTCTAATGGATTTTAAAAAAGGAGGGAGAACTGGAGCACCAAAATTTCCGATACCTAACAACTATCAATTTTTATTACGTTATGCCAAACAAACTAATACTAAAGAGATTTTAGATTTTGTAAACACTTCACTTACAAAAATGGCTTATGGTGGTATTTTCGATCAAGTTGGCGGTGGCTTTGCTCGTTATTCTGTTGATGATAAATGGCATATACCGCATTTTGAAAAAATGCTATATGATAACGGACAGCTAGTGAGCCTATATGCAAATGCCTATTTGGTTTCTAAAAAACCAATCTATAAAGATATTGTATATCGTACCACTCAATTTGTAGAGCGAGAATTAATGCATAAAAATGGAGCTTTTTATTCTTCACTTGATGCAGATAGTGACAATGAAAAAGGAGAATTGGAAGAAGGTGCATTTTATGTTTGGAAAAAAGAGGAATTAGAAAAGTTGATCTCCACTGATTTTGACATTTTTGCTACTTATTATAATATTAATAATTCTTTTAAATGGGAACATGATACGTATAACTTACATATTACTAAATCTAATAAAGAGATTGCCGAACAGTACAATATTTCTATAGAGAAATTGAATGAAAAAGTGAAAAAGTGGCAAGAAACTCTATTAAAAGCAAGAGAAAAGAAAAGCAGACCTCGTTTAGATGACAAAACATTAACATCTTGGAACGCCTTAATGCTTAAAGGGTATATAGATGCTTATCGTGTATTTAATGATGAACATTTTTTAGAAAGGGCCTTAAAGAATGCTACTTTTATAGCAACCGTTCAACATAAAGAAGATGGTGGCTTATATCGAAATTTTAAAAATGGAAAAAGTAATATCAATGCATATTTAGAAGATTATGCCTTGGTAATAGATGCATTTATTAGCCTTTATGAGGTTACTTTAGACGAAAAATGGTTACAAAATGCAAAGCAATTAACTAATTATGTTTTCGACCATTTCTTTGATGATAAAAGTAATATGTTTTTCTTTACTTCTAATGATGATCACGATTTAATCACTCGAAAAATAGATATTGATGATGGTGTAATTCCGTCTTCAAATTCTACAATGGCTAATAATTTATTTAAATTAGGACATTATTTTTCTAATAAAACCTACTCTAAAACAGCTAAGCAAATGCTCCATAATGTAAAAGGTAGAGCAATTCAATATGGAGCTGGCGCTTCAAATTGGCTACTATTGTACAGCAATTATCTGGGTGAATTTTATGAAGTTGCAATAGTAGGTAAAGATGCCAAACAACAACTCAAAGCATTTAATAAAAATTATATTCCAAATAAACTTATAGTAGGAAGTACAGAAGAAAGTACATTGCCTTTGTTAGAATCTAAATTTAATGCCAACGAAACTACATTCTATATTTGTATTGATGGGGCTTGTAAATTACCAGTAAACAGTACAAATAAAGCTTTAAAGCAGATTAATATTGCCTTTTAGAATTTTTTATTTAGCTATATTTATGGTACTTTCGCAAAATAAATATTAAACTTAAACTATGGATATTGAAGGGTTATACACCAAAGGATTAGAATTTGTTACTACATACGGAATACAAGTAATTGGAGCCATTATAATATGGATAATTGGTTCTTGGATAATTAAAAAAATATTGACTATTACAGGTAATGTAATGAGCAAAAATGGCTATGATGAAAGCCTAAAAAAATTCCTTCTCAACCTTATTGGATGGATCCTTAAAATTTTATTAATACTAGCTATTTTAGCCAAGTTAGGTGTAGAAACCACTTCTTTTGCCGCTATTTTAGCCGCTGCTGGTCTGGCAATTGGTTTGGCATTACAAGGCTCACTAGCTAATTTTGCTGGTGGCGTATTACTAATGATCTTTAAACCTATTAAAATTGGCGATTTAATAGAAGCCCAAGATGCATTAGGTGTGGTTAAAGAAATTGAAATATTTACTACTAAAATAGTAACTCCAGATAACAAACTGGTAATTATACCTAACGGAACATTATCTAACGGAAATATTATTAATTATACCGAAGAAGGTAAAATAAGAGTCGATTTAACTTTTGGCGTATCTTATGATGCCGATATTAAACAAACCAAAGATGTGTTAATGAGTGTTTTAACTTCTGTAAATAATGTATTACAAGACCCTGAACCTACAGTTAATGTTTCTGGATTGGGTGAAAGTTCTGTTGATTTTGCTGTAAGACCTTGGTGCACACCAGAAAATTACTGGGATGTTTATTTTGATACTACAGAAAATGTAAAAATTGCATTAGATAAAGCTGGTATTGAAATTCCTTATCCACATGCCGTAGAGATTCAAAAAGACGCTTAGAACACTGACGACGAAGATTTTTATGATAATGGTAATTCGAAATCCAATTAGCAAGAAGTAATATCAAATTGATTGATTTGTCATTCTTATGGAAGCAAAAATCCATATTGATATCATATTCTAGATTCCTGCCTTCCACCAAAGGCGAGACAAGTCGCAGGAATGACAGTATTATTTCTTCGACGACGTTATCAAAAAATCCTTTAAATAAAAAGGTTCAAAATAAGCAACATCTTCGGTGTTGCTTTCTTTATATTTCTCATAAGATAGCATTGTCATTTGTTTTGATGAGGGAAAATAATCTTCTAAAAAAATTGCATTTTTATGTTGAATTATAGTCTTGCATTTTGCTGCACCATCACCTAAAAAATAGACTTTCCCTTGATTTAAAAACTCTTGATATGAATTTTTACCTACAAGTTCAGCCTTAATTTCTCGTTGTTCATTATAATCAGCATCAAAAACTGCACTATACACTTCCATTCTTCGAGCATCTAACATAGGAATGATAAAAGCACCTTTTT
>JAUUEI010021099.1:0-16570 GCA_032274625.1 Depressigyra globulus
TAACTAGTTAAACACTTATATTATGGCTAAACCATCGAGAAAGTCAAGGTTTTTAAGAGCCAGAAATTACACGGTGCCTAAACTATTCTGTATCACCATTTTTTTTTATTTTTTATTCCCCACGAATTTTATTGTTTAAATTTAAAATAAAATTGGTGGTGAATAGAGGAATTAGTATATTAAAAAATATTACAAAAAAACTTCTACAAAAAAGCAACAAAGCTAAGACACTACCATATTACGAAATATAGTAGTGCGGGCAAGAATGTTTTTCTGTGGAAGTTTTTTTGATGGAGAGCCAGTACGAATATTATTCGACTGGTCTTTTTTTGTTTGTATTTTTATTGAATAGTATCAATTAGTGAAAACCAGGACAATACTTCGACGATACATATCGTCGAAGTATTGTCCTGGTTTTTTTGTGTAATTCTTTACGTCTTTTGATTGTTTGTTGTACGCATTCGCTAAAAGCCAGGCTTTTCGGTCAGAAGGCTATCGCTTCGCTCTCGCCTTCTTTCCTCTAAAGGCCTGGCTTTGCTCATGCTCCTTTTAAATTTGTAGCAAGGTGTGGGTTTATATTTTATAAAGTTGAATAAACGGGGTGGTTGTGTTAGTATTAGTGTGGGTTGAGTTGGTAGAATGTAAGTTTAGGAATTTGGAATATGGGAATTTAGAATATGAAATAAATAATTTAATTTTTAATTATTATATATAAGCCTGGCTTTGCTCATTTGCTATATTCTCGATAGTTCGTTTTCTAATTTTGATAATCTGTTAGCTAAAAGCCAGGCTTATCACTTCGCTAACCGCTACGTTCTACAAGCCTGGCTTTGCTCACTACACCAAATACTAACTACCAAATACTAATTACTAAACACTAAATATTAAAAAAATGAAACAAGAAATAGCGTTGGGAATTTTGAAGGCGGGGAGAAATGTTTTTTTGACTGGTTCGGCTGGAACAGGGAAGACTTATTTAGTAAATAAATATATAACTTATTTAAAAGAGCGAGGAATTGAGCCAGCGATTGTGGCTCCGACAGGAATTGCCGCTTCGCATATTGGAGGAATGACGATTCATTCTTTTTTTGGGTTGGGCCTGCAGGAAGAAATTAACGATGATTACATTGGTGATTTATTTTATAGAAAATTTCTTCAGAATCGTTTAAAAGATTTACAAGTTTTGATTGTGGATGAGGTTTCTATGGTTTCGCCGGCTTTATTTGAGTCGGTAGATAAAATCTTAAAAGCGTTTAAACATTCGCAAGAACCATTTGGTGGAGTGCAAATAATTTTATCTGGAGATTTTTTTCAATTACCGCCAATTTCCAGTAGTGGTCAAGAAATTCGTTTTGCTTGGCAAACGGAATTGTGGAAAAATAGCAATTTGAGAGTTTGTTATTTGGAAGAAAAATTTCGACAGGAAGAATCAGATGAATTGATAAATATTTTAGATGAAATACGGTCAGGCGAGGTGTCAGAAAATTCTTTGGAAATTTTTGAAAGTTGTTATCGAAAAAAATTGAATGATAAATTTAGAGTAACTAGATTGTATACGCATAATATTGATGTTAACAGAATTAATGAAGCAGAGCTTGATAAAATAAAGACTCCGGTAAAAAGTTTCGCAGCCTTTCATAAGGGAGCAAGAAAGGAAATCGAAAAAATTTACAATGGTTCGCTAGTGAGTGAAGTTTTAAATCTCAAGAAAGGGGCAGTGGTTATTTTCATTAAAAATAATTTTGAGGAAGGATATATTAATGGGACTATTGGAAAAGTTATGGAATTTACGGCAGATGATGACATTAGGGGCGGAGGATTGCCGATAGTGGAAATTTTTTCAGGACGAAAAATAGTTGTTAAGCAGGAGGATTGGGTTAAGGAAAATGACCGAGGGGAGGTGAAAGCTTTCGTGAAACAAATTCCCCTACGCTTAGCTTGGGCGTTAACAATTCACAAGTCCCAGGGAATGACCCTAGATGCCGCGGAGATTGATTTGTCACAAACATTTGAAGTTGGACAAGGGTATGTTGCTTTGTCGCGTATTAGGTCAATCAAGGGGCTGAGATTGATGGGAATGAATGATGCGGCTTTGAGAGTAGACGATGCTGTTTTGAGAGTTGATGGGGAAATGAGAAAATTGTCGGCATTAAATGTTAGGAAGTGGGAGTCTTTTACTAACAAGCAAAAGAATGAAATGTTTGATGAATTTATAATTAATTCTGATGGAACTATTTTAACGAAAGAGATTGAAAATAATAAAAAGCGATTGGAGATAGAGGAGAAGGATAAAAGGGATTTTCTTGAGCAAAGTGCAAAAGGGTCTAGAGTGAGTAGTGGAAATAAGACAGGGAAATCTTTTGGAAAAAAAGTGGAAGGAGGAACTTTAAAGATTACTAAAGAGTTAATAGAACAAGGTAAGACCTTGGCAAAAATTGCCGAGGAAAGAGGGATCTCCGAAAGAACAATTCAAGATCATTTGAATGATATTATGGAGCGGTGGCCCGAGACGAATATTGAATATTTACGTCCAGCTAAAAAACTTATTAAAAAAGTGGCCGAAGCTATTAAAAAAATAGAGAAAAAAAATAACAAAAAAGATTTTTTGGACAGTGGTGACGTAAAGCTCCGGGCAATTTTTGATTTATTGGGAGAAAAAGTTAGTTATGAAGATATTAAATTGGCATTATTGTTTATTGAGGATTGAATTTAGCAGAAAAATATGCATAAAAATTAATAATAAATCTGATGAAATTTTTTATTGACTTTGATGATGTTTTATTTAATACCAGGGATTTTAAAAAAGATTTGATTGGTATTTTTCTTCGCAATGGAGTAAGTGAAAAACAATTTGTTGAAGAAAGTTATTGGAACGGAAAATATAACTTGGAAGAACAAATTAAATCTGTCGAAAAAAAATATAAAATAGATGGAGAAAAATTGAGAAAAGATACTGAGCTTTTTTTTAAAGACCTTACACAGTATGTGTTTGTGGATGTGGTACCGTTTTTGAAGAAAATAAATAGTGCAGATTTAATTTTAATCTCTTATGGAGATGAAAAAATTCAAACAGAAAAAATTAAACAAGCAGGATTAGATGGTTATTTTGATAAAATTGTAATTACTCACGATAAGGCTGGGGCAATAATTAAAATTTTAGAAAAAATGGAAGATAAGAATAAAAGGATGTATTTTGTGGATGATAGAAATAAATATATAGAAGAAGTAAAAAAGGCTTTACCTAAAATAACAACTGTTTTGATGAAAAGACCTGAAGGGAGATACAATGAAGAATCAGAAGACAAAGCTGATATCGTTAGGGATAGTTTGGTTAGTATTTTCTAAGAGTAGAATTATTTTTAACAACAACACTATGAAACAAAAATTATTAGACTCAGTATCTAGCCCAAAAGACATTAAAAAATTATCTAAAGATAAGTTACCTCAACTTTGTGATGAGGTAAGAGATTTTATAATAAGCAGTGTTTCTAAGACAGGAGGACATTTTGGCTCAAATTTAGGAGTGGTAGAACTTACGGTTGCTTTGCATAAAGTTTTTAACACTCCAAAAGATTTATTAATCTGGGATGTTGGGCATCAAACCTATCCACATAAAGTTTTAACTGGAAGAAAGGAGAGGCTAAATACCATTAGGCAAAAAGACGGACTAGCACCATTCCCTAAAAGAAGCGAAAGCGAATACGACACTTTAGATGTCGGACATTCCAGTACCTCAATTAGTGCCGCTATTGGTATGAGCATTGCCAGTAAAAAAAAGAAAGATGCCCCACAAGTGGTAGCAGTTATTGGCGATGGAGCCTTAACAGGGGGGATGGCTTTTGAAGCATTGAATCATGCTGGGGATAGTGATGCAAACATACTTGTTATTCTTAATGATAATGAAATGTCTATTTCTCAAAATGTTGGAGCAATAAGCAAGTGTTTGACAAGAATGACAACCTCTTCCGCCTATGCGTATTTACAAAAAAAGAAAGATAAATTCCCAGAAGGGACAAGTATAAGAAATTGGGCTCATCGAGTTAAGTCTCATATTAAGGGAGCGGTACGACCAAGAGTTTTATTTGAAGACTTTGGTTTCAAGTATTACGGGCCAGTTAATGGGCATGACGTTAAGGGTCTTGTAAAAATTCTTGAAAAACTTAAGGGTATTAAAGGTCCTAAATTTCTACATATCACTACTACTAAAGGTAAGGGGTGTAAAGAAGCAGAAGAAGACAAATGTTGTCTGCATGCTGCTAAGCCATTTGACCCAATAACAGGCGAGTCTACAAAAAAGAAAAATAAACAAATTAGCTATACTGATGTTTTCTCTGCATGGATTAATGATGCTGGAGAAAACTATTCAAAATTGCACGTAATTACTCCGGCGATGTGTGAAGGTTCCGGATTAGTTGAATTCAGAAAGAATTTCCCAGGAAGACATCATGACGTTGGAATCGCTGAACAACACGCTGTAACTTTTGCCGCAGGACTAGCTTGCCAAGGTGTGAAACCAGTGGTGGCAATCTATTCTTCATTTTTACAGCGAGCTTATGACCAATTAATTCATGATGTTGCTTTACAAAACTTAGATGTTCTCTTTGCAATTGACCGAGCTGGAATTGTTGGACCAGATGGAGCTACTCACGCTGGTAGCTTTGATCTTTCTTTTATGAGAGTAATCCCAAACTTAATTATTATGGCACCTGCGAATGTTAGTGAATGTTATGCTATGCTAGAGGTGGGGTATAAATATAAAGGACCAGTAGCAGTTAGGTACCCAAGAGGAGGAGGATTAGAAGGGTATAATGACAAATTAAAAAAAGAGGTGATAGAAATAGGAAAAGGAAAAATAATTACAGAAGGTAAAAAAATAGCGATATTAGTTTTTGGAGCAACATTAGATTTGGTGAGAAATCTTAAAATTGACGCAACAGTAGTTAATATGCGATTTGTTAAACCATTGGATAAAATATTGTTAAAAAAATTAGCCTTAACTCATGAGTTTTTTGTCACCATTGAAGATAATGTAATCGCTGGCGGAGCAGGAAGTGCAGTTAATGAATTTATTTTAAAAAATAACTTAAATATAAAAGTAAAAAATCTTGGACTCCCAGACAAATTCCTCCCCCACGGCTCACGAGAAGAAATACTAACAGAAGCTGGACTTAGTGATGACAAAATTTTAAAGTTGATTAAGAAATTTTTAAGAGAGTAATACATAAAGAAGAGTTCTAAGTACAAAGCCTTGACAATTCTCTTGTATAAGCATATAGTTACAGTATTATGCTAGGTAAAATTTTTTGATTTAGCATAAAGATCTTTTTAATTTAATAAGTATGTCGTTAATTAAAAAATTTAATTTAATGTTCATTTTTCCATGGAGGAGAAAAAGTGGTTATTATTGAAATAGGTTTACGCTTAATGATATGGGTGGTATGTTTTTTGGGACCAATTTACAGTTTGGAAAAATTTAATGAGGAAGAATTGTTTATTTTGCTTCCAGATTGGACGCCAATATCCATTTACTTTGGTATATCTTGGGTAGCGGTCCTGACTAGTATGTGCTTATTTTATAGACTTGCGGAATGGATAATGCCAAGGGAAGAGGCCGACCCAAGGGAAAAATGGCTACTAACATTTCTATTAATTGTCTCCTTCTTGTGGGCAGTATGGACTTGGAAAAATACTTTAGGTGTAGTATTTTGATAGTAACATAGAGAGTCTAGGGGGTACTCACTTTTGAGTTGCCCCCGTTTTTTATTGACGAAATATTTTTATTGAAGTATACTTTTAAATGAAAGGAGATTGGATCCCTTTTGTTAAAATGGAATATTAAATAAGGTGTCCGTTAGACTTCAGAAGCCTTGCTTCTGAAAAAGCGGAAAACTAGATGGAACCGCGGGAACTCTCGTTCTAGTAATTTAAAATGCTTTTTAGTATTTTTAGATTATTATAACGTGGGTTTTTTATTTTTAAAAATAATTTTATGAATAAAAAAGAACAAAAGTTATTTATAGGACTTTTAGGTCAAGTACCAGAGGGTGAAATGATTGAAAATCATAAGCTAGAATTTGTTGTAGCTAATAATGAAAAAGAGGCCAAAGAAAAAATATTAAAAAAATGGACAGTTGATCACGTTCACCTAGATGGCATAAAGGAATTGAAAGAAGTGGATGGATATAAAATTTTGATTAGTAGTTAAGATACTTAAGTTTCTTAAGAATCTTAGAAATTTTAAACATAAAATTTAAAAAAGTGTAATGACGAATGAACAACCTTATAAAAAATTGTATACTTATTGGTTTTCAGTGATGATTTATGATCATACAGTGAAATTTTGTGATAACTGGATTAGAAGTTGGAAACTTAAAGAACAAATGACTGGAGCGGCTCGAAGTGGAAAGCAGAATATTGTAGAGGGCGCAGATGATATGGGAACTTCTTTAAAAATTGCTATTAAATTAACTGGTATATCAAAAGGTTCTTTGGAGGAATTGCTTGGTGATTTGGAAGATTTTCTGCGACAACGAGATTTAACAGAATGGGGAAAAGATGATTCAAAAGTGTTGCGGTTTAGAAAAATTGCTGGAGGTACGGTGAAAAAATTAAGCGAAACTAGAGATTTACGTTATTTAAAAGCGATAAAATTTCCAGAACGACAGGAGGTCGCTGCTAATTGGCTTTTAACACTTTGCCATCAAGCAACATTTTTACTGCATCGACAAGTTGAAGCATTAAAAAGGAAGCATGAACAGGAAGGTGGATTTACGGAACAGCTTTATAAGAAAAGGATAAACTATAGAAATCAAAATGGGTATTTAAGTAGTTAAGATTTTTAAATTTAAGATTCTTAAGGCGCTTAAGAATCTTAGTAGTTTTATTAAAATAATCAATAATTAAAACAATTTTATGAATAATAAAAACATAAAATGCATATTATTTGATGCTGATGGGGTGGTAATTCGTGCAGAGATGTTTAGTATTCAATATCAGAAAGAATATGGAATTTCCAATGAAGAGATGTTGCCATTTTTTGTAGGAGAGTTTCAAGAATGTATTGTTGGCAAAAAAGACTTAAAAAAGGTTCTTAAAAAATGGTTACCAAAATGGAAGTGGAAAGGAACAGTTGATGAATTTTTACAATATTGGTCTAGGGCAGAACATAAAACTGATGAACGCATTATAGAAAATATTGAAACATTAAGAAAAAATGGTGTTAAGTGTTTTTTGGCAACGAATCAGGAAAAATACAGAATTAGTTACTTGAAACAAGAGATACAATTTGAAAAAATATTTGATGGTATTTTTTCAGCAGATACTATTGGCTACAAAAAACCAGATAAAGAATTTTATGAGTATATTTTGAATGATTTAAAAAAGAAGTATAATTTTACGGCAGAAGAAATTTTATTTTTTGATGACGAACAAAAAAATATTGATGGAGCAAAGTCGGTTGGCATTAATGCGCATTTATACACGGGGTTTGATAAATATAAGAAGATAATTGATAATCAATAATTAAAACAATTTTATGACAAAAGAAATAGAAGTAGAAAAAGAAGTTCAAAAAACAGAACAAAAAGAAGTGAAGTTGGAGGATATTGTAAGCTTTGCAAAAAGGCGAGGATTTGTTTTTCCTTCTAGTGAAATTTATGGTGGCTTTGGAGCAGTTTATGACTATGGTTCCTATGGAGCAGAATTAGCTAAAAATATTAAAGAAGCCTGGTGGAAAGTTATGGTTCAGGAAAATGAAAATATTGTTGGACTGGATTCTAGTATTTTTATGCATCCAAAAATCTGGGAAGCTTCAGGTCACGTAGGAGGTTTTAGTGACCCACTAGCGGAGTGTAAGAAATGTAATGCCCGAGTGAGAGTAGACCATTTACTTGAAGATGCTGGTATTTTTGCTGATGAGAAGATGAGCGAAGATGAAATTAATAAATTACTAGAAAAAAATAAAGATAAATTAAAATGTCCAAAATGTGGAAGTAATGATTTTTCCGAGGCTAAGAATTTTAATCTTTTGGTACAATCAAATTTGGGAAATTTTACAGGAGATTGGGATAAAAAGCCAACTTATTTGCGAGGAGAAACCTGTCAGGGAATTTATGTTAATTTTAAAAATGTTTTAGACAGCACGCGAGTAAAAGTTCCTTTTGGAATTGCACAGATTGGAAAGGCCTTTCGGAATGAAATTACTGCTAGGCAGTTTATTTTCCGAAAGCGAGAATTCGAACAAATGGAAATGCAAATGTTTACTCGTCCAGAAGATGGGATGAGTATTTATGAAGATTGGCGAAAACGAAGATGGCAATATTATTTAGACCTAGGAATTAAAGAAGAAAATTTACAATGGCATGAGCATGAGAGTTTAGTTTTTTATGCTAAGGCGGCTTGGGATATTGAGTATAAATTTCCATTTGGTTTTAAAGAGTTGGAGGGTGTGCACTATAGAACTGATTATGACCTTACTCAGCATGGAAAATTTTCTGGTAAAAAAATAGAATACCGTGATCCAAAGACTAATGAGGTTTATATTCCTCATGTAGTGGAAACTTCTGTGGGAGTGGATAGAACTTTTTTGGCAGTACTAACAGATGTTTATGCTGAAGAAAATTTGGGAGAGGGAAAGGGCAGGGTTGTTTTGAAATTCCCAAAAAAATTAGCTCCAATTAAGGTGGCAGTATTTCCATTAATGAAAAACAAACCAGAGCTTGTGGAAAAAGCAAGGAAAGTATTTAATGAGTTGAAAAGCGAATGGATGTGTGAGTTTGATGACAATGGGAATGTTGGAAAGCGTTATCGTCGACAGGATGAAATTGGAACACCATATTGTGTGACAATTGATTTTGACACTTTGGAAACTGGCGAGGTTACTGTTCGGGATAGAGATACTATGGAACAAGATAAAGTAAAAATTGAAGAATTACAAAATTGGTTAAGAGAGGAATTGAAAAGCTAGGCTTTTAAAAATAAATAAAAAATAAGATAAGATTCTTAAGATGCTTAAGAGTCTTATTTTTTTATATCAAAGATAATACAAGTTATTTTTCGGGCCAATACTTCGACGATACATATCGTCAAAGTATTGGCGTAGTTTTTGTATTTTTATAGTTTTCAGTAATTTGTTGCATGCATTCGTTAAGAGCCAAGCTTTTTGGTCAGAAGGTTATCGCTTCGCTCTTGCCTTTCTCTCTTTAAAAGTTTGGCTTTACTCACGCTTCTTTTTGATCTGCAATAAAGTACGAGTGGCTATAATTTTTATTTTTTACATTTTTTCTGAAAATGGTATAATAAAAGTATAAAATAATTTTAAGTTGTAAATTTTTGATTTAATATTCTAGCGTTAATTTATCATTTTAATATTAAATAATTGTTTTGAATTAAAACATCAAAAATTGAATTAAAATTTACAAATTAAAATTTAAAATTAAAATTATGGATCTAGAAAAATTCACAACAAAATCACAGGAGGTGATTCAAAATTCGCAGCAACTAGCTGTACAGTCTGGACATCAACAAATTGATGTTTGGCATTTAATTTTAGCATTGGCGACACAGGAGGGATCAGTAGTGCCAATTATTTTTGATAAACTACGGGTTGATGAAAATTCTTTATTAGATGAGATAAAAAAAGAATTAACAAAAATTCCTAGAGTTTCTGGTGATGTAGATACTGACAAAGTTTATGCTAGTCAAGAAATTTCTAAAATAATTGAAGGTGCTTTTCGAGAAGCAAAAACAATGGGCGATGAGTACATTTCTACGGAGCATATTTTACTAAGCCTAATAAAGGTAAGTAAAGAAATAGAATCTCTGCTGAAAAAATACCAAGTGACATCCGAAGAGATTATGAATATTTTAAAAGACATTCGTGGTGGACAAAAAGCAGACTCTCCAGATCCCGAGGGTAAATATCAGGTGGTTGAAAAATATACTGTAAACTTAACTGAAGAGGCTCGAAAAGGAGAGATGGACCCAATTATTGGTCGAGATGAAGAAATTCGTCGAGTGGTGCAAATTTTGTCACGACGAACTAAGAATAATCCAGTGTTATTAGGTGAGCCGGGAACAGGGAAAACAGCCATCATAGAAGGTTTAGCTCAGAGAATTATTAATGAAGATATTCCAGATAATTTAAAAGGTAAAGAGGTTATTATTATTGATATGGGATCTTTGTTAGCAGGAGCAAAATTCCGAGGAGAATTTGAAGAGCGTTTAAAATCTCTTATTGATGAAATAGAAAAATCCGAGGGGCATTATATCCCATTTATTGACGAGTTGCACACTTTAGTTGGTGCTGGAGCAAGTGAAGGCTCCGCTGATGCTTCTAACATGCTAAAGCCTGCTTTAGCAAGGGGGAAGCTTAAAATGATTGGAGCGACAACATTGAAAGAATATCAAAAATATATTGAAAAAGATGCGGCACTGGAAAGACGTTTTCAGCCAGTTTATGTTGATGAGCCGACGGAGGAAGATGCGTTGGCTATTTTAAGAGGGATTAAGGAAAAATATGAATTGCATCATGGAGTACGAATTACTGATGATGCTGTTAGAGCGGCGGTAAGTCTTTCTACTCGTTATATTCCAGAAAGATTTCTACCAGATAAGGCTATCGACCTTTTGGATGAAGCTACTTCGGCTTTGCGAATGGAGATAGAATCTAAGCCAACAGAAATTGACCAGATGGAGCGGGAAATAACTAGATTAGAAATTGAAGAGAAGGCATTGGAAAGGGAGAAAACAAAGGAATCAAAGGTTAGAATTGAAGAGATAAAGAAAGAAAAGGCACATATTCAGGATAATTTAAAGGGCATTAAGATTAGATGGCAAGCTGAAAAAGAGTTGATAGATAAGGTTAAGGATAATAAAAAGGAAATTGATAAAGTTAAAAATGAAGCCGAGCAATTAGAACGGAATGGTGAATTAGGTAAAGTTGCAGAAATTAGGTATGGAAAAATTCCAAAGTTAGAAGAAACTATTAAAACAACACAAAAAGAGTTGAGTAATTTGCAAAAGAAGGGAGGTATTTTAAAAGAGGAGGTTACAGAAGAAGACGTAGCAAGGGTTGTGGCTCGTTGGACTGGAATACCAGTTTCTAAGATGTTAGAAACTGAAAGTCAAAAATTAATAAAGGCCGAAGATGAACTTTCTAAGAAAGTAATTAGTCAAAAGACTGCTATTAAGGCTGTGGCTAATGTTTTACGACGAAATAGGGCAGGTCTAACGGATGAGAATCGTCCAATTGGCTCTTTTATGTTTTTAGGACCAACGGGAGTGGGGAAAACTGAATTGGCAAAAGTATTAGCAGAATTTTTGTTTAATGATAGAGAGGCCTTAATTAGAGTGGATATGAGTGAGTATATGGAACAACACAGTGTGGCTAAGTTTATAGGTTCGCCTCCTGGTTATGTTGGTCATGAAGAAGGGGGACAGTTAACAGAAAGAATTAGGCGAAAACCATATAGTGTAATTTTGTTTGATGAAATTGAGAAGGCTCATCCAGAGGTGTTTAATATTTTGTTGCAAATTTTAGATGATGGACATTTAACCGATGCCAAGGGCCGAAAAGTTAATTTTAAAAATACTGTATTGATTATGACTTCTAACTTGGGAAGTGATATAATTACTAACGACTATGCTGAGGCAGAAAAAAACAACAATAAAGTAAATAGAAAAAAATTAAAAGAGAAAATTTTAAATGTCTTGAAGGAGCGATTTAGGCCAGAATTTTTAAATCGTTTTGATGAATTGATTGTTTTCGAATCCTTAAATAGGGAAGATTTAAATAAAATTATAAAGTTGCAAATTATTGAAATAAATCAAAGGCTAAAAGAGAAAGGGATAGAAATTATATTATCAAAAGAGGCTAAAGAATTTTTATTAGAGAAAGGATATGACCCAGCTTATGGAGCCCGACCATTAAAACGTGTTATCCAAAAATATATCTTAGATAAATTGGCACTAAGAATGATTGAGGGTAAAATAAAATCGGGAAAAGTGGCAGTGAAAGTTCAAAATAATAAAATTATTTTTAAATAGTAAGTGCAAAGAATTTAGTTTTTGCTAACGTAGTAATGAGGAGGGAATGTAATTAATAAAAATTTTATTTTGTTAAAAAAATTTCAAATAGTATTGTTGAGTATATTTTTCGGTGGTGCGTTAAGTTTTTTTGTGTGGAGAGAAGAGTATTATTTTTATGTCTTAGGATGTTTGGCACTATTTAATTTATTATTAGTTTGGCCATTAGCTAAAAGAATTCGTTTTCTGGCAGTCCCTTTTTTCTTAAGTATAGGCTCTTTGAATTTACTTTATTTAGTCGATGGATTTTATGAGAGGACATTTTTTATTTTTTCGGCGGTTGTTATTTATTCCATGGCTTTATGGGGTGCAAATCGTTTAAAAAAATATGATTGTGATCAAACGGCACAGGGAATGGTAAATTTAGCAACAATTATTACAGTTTTTTTCTGGCTAGTATCAAACTATGGTTGGTATTTAAATTTTGAAATTAGTAGCTGGATGTTGGTTATTACAACCATTGCCTCTACTTTTTTAATAATTTTACCATCTTTAACAATTTCTTTTGTTGCTTGCTATAAAATATATTATCGTCAGGAGAAAAAGAAAAAGGGAAAAAAAGGAAAGGAAAATTTCATACTTGCTTTCAAACATCAAATAAAAATTCAACGAACAGCGCTGTTTTTTAGTTTTATAATAGCTTTTATTATGGGGGAAATTCTTTGGGGGTTGTCTTTTTGGCCATTTGGTTATCTTATTACTGGAATGACGGCAGTTATTATCTTTTTTTTGTTTTGGAGTATTGTTCGCAAATTTATTAAAAAAGAATTGACTAAACGATTTATTCTTGTTAATATATTTATGATGATTATTATTATTATTGTGATGATTGCAACATCTCCATGGAGTATGATTTGAAATGATTATATGAAAAATAAGATTATTTTAATTTTAGGAGTATTGAGTTTGAGTATAATAATTAGTTTTATTATGCAATTTTTTGTATGGCCTCGTTTTTCAACGAGTTCATTTTTTCTAAAGTATCAATTATTAGAAGAAGAAAATGAGAAAACAATTATTATAAATAAAACAGAAAAGATAACAGTTAAGGAAAATTTTTCCTTAGCAAAAGCGGCAGAAAAAGTAACACCTGCAATCGTTAAAATCTGTTTTTTGCCAAAAGATAATATGGCAGGCAAGAAAATTGAATTAAATGTTCAAACAAGTGTAGGAGTAATTTTAGCTGGGGATGGAGTTATAGCTACTATATTGCCGGAGTTTAGCTTGCAAAATAAAAGAATAAAAGTTTTTTTAGCAGATGGTCAAGAATTCATTGCGAAGATTAAGAACAAAGATACTTTTAATGGATTGTTAATATTAAAAATTGAGGCAGACAATTTGCCGGTGGCGCCATTTGGGGAATCTAACAATTTAGACAATGGGGAGAAACTAATACTTATTGGACAAGCAATGTTTGATAATAAATCAATTTTTGCGCTTAGAGCTATCCAGGAATATAGTAAAAATTTTAACAAGAAGGGAATAGAGTTTTTATTCTCTGACGAAAATAGTGAGGTATTTATTTTAGACAATACGGTTAGTAATCAATTTATTGGAGGGGCTGCTGTAGATTTTAATGGAACAGTAGTTGGTTTGATTAATAATGTAAAAAATATTGATGGAGAAAATTCTTTTGTTATTCCTTTCGAAAATGTGAAAATATCTGTAGAGAATGCTTTCGCTAAAAATATCAAGAAAAGGGATGTTTTTGGAGTATATTATTTGAATATAAACAAAAGATTAAAAATATTAAATAATTTACCAATGAATCAGGGTGCATTGGTTTATAGTCCATCGGGAAAAAATGGATTGGCTGTGCTGTCTAACTCAATAGGAAAGAAGTTAGGATTAAAAATTTACGATATCATTACTGATGTTAATGGGATAAAAATTGATAATAACAATACACTGTCTGAAGTTTTGCAATTACAAGATTTAGATAAAGAGTTGAGAATAAAAATTATAAGGTCTGGCAAAGAGATAGAATTGATAAAGAAAGAAAAATAAGGAGGTGATATTAGTTTAATAACTTTATTTTCCATAAAAAAATCAAGGCTTAGCCTTGATTTTTTAATAGTTAGAATTTCTCTTGACAAGTTTTTAAATTTAGGTATACTAAAGTGTTATAGTTAATAATTCAATATGAACAAGTTTTTACAAACAGTTATATTTTTCACATTAGTAAGCGTTATGGTGACGTTTATTTACAGTGCTTTGCGTCCAGCACAATATCTGGCGGAAAGTGAATTTTTGGTTATTTCAAATAGTATAGAGACAGACTGTAATAAAGAATTGGGACTGACGCTAGCCAGGGCAATTATTTCAGAAACTTTTCAGAAAGACTTAGAAAGTATGCATGATGGTGATAGCTTGAAACTTGTGGCTAATTATGCAAAAGTTAAGAATTATAAAAATAGTAATATTGTAAATGTACAAATTAGGGGGACATCTTTGACTGATACGCAGGAGTTATCAGAAAATATTCAGAAGACAGTGCTTGTACATGGTCATAAATATTATTCTACAGAAGATAAAATTACTATCCAAACCTTAATAAGCTCAAAAATTATTCGAACTCCGAAGGTTATTTTGGAAAATACAATAAAAGGCTTGTTTATAGGAATTATTTTAGGCTTTCTAATCACTTTTTTAACAGGGTTAAGATTAAGTATATTTACAAATGATAAAAATGTAAAGGTGGTGCAAAAACAAACAAGAGAAAGAAAAACTAAATATTATTCAAATAAGAATAGGGATTATACAGCAATTATTAAAAGTCGTTTAGAAAAAGAATTATCTAAAGAGCCAATCGAAGATTTAACATTAGTCGACGAAGGATATATATTTGAAAATAAAAAATCAAGTATTAAAAAAACTTCAGGGGAAATTAACGAAGCGCAGACATCTATTGAGAAAAAAATATTAGAAGAGGAGAAGAAGGGTGCGGAGGAGCAGCACAATAATAGAAGTGTATCTGATGATGTAAGAGTTATAGCTGCTAGTACAATGATGGTTGGAAAGCACGACAAAGTAATCGAGGCAGATAAAGTTCCAGAAAATTTACCTATTTTCATAGAGGAAAAATTACCAACTAAGGATAAAGTTGTAGCCACTAAGGAGAGAATTATTAATCAGGACAATAGCGGTGGTGAAAATAAGGCTAAGTACAGTAAGGAGTGTAAGAACAAAAAAATACCAGGTGCCAAAAAATCCAGTGCTCACGATATCGCCAACGGCTTTGCCCCAGATATGAAAAACGAAGGAGGACCAAGTAATAAAGAAATTAAAGATCGTCTAAATAGACTTTTAAGAGGCGAGTTGTAATAAGCAATCATATGAAGAATTATCAAAAAATTAGCGTAATTATTCCTACCAGAAGTGAGGATATTAAGTTGCTTCAAGCTGCTGTTGATTCAGTCAGTTGGGTTGATGACATTCTAATTGCAGATTCTTCAAGAACAATTTTGGGAAAACAGTGTGTTGAAAAATTTGCGCAAAAGAATAATGCTAGATATATTCATCGAGAATACAAGTATAGTGCTAATTTTAAAAATTGGGCTATTCCAAAGGCACGGGAAGATTGGATTCTGTTGTTGGACTCAGATGAGACGGTGACAAATAAATTGAAAGAATATATTCAAAACCTATTGGAAGTAGAAAATATTAGTCAGTTTGATGGTTTTGGAATCGCTAGAAAACATTTTTTCTTTGGAAAATTTTTACGATATGGAGGACGGTACCCCCTTTATAATATAAGATTATTTAGAAAAGAATGTCGTTATGAAGATCGTGATGTGCATGCACATATTATACTTGATAAAGAGCGTTTAAAAAATATTCTTCCAGAAGAGGGTGATATTTTGCATTATTCTGATAGAAATTTTGACCAATTTTTTGAACGATTTAATAGGTATAGCGATTATCAGGCTAATTATATACAAAAAGTTTCTCAAGAGAAGAAGGATATTAAAATAAAATGTTTTTTTACTAATTATAGCTATTTTAAAGCAACAATGAAAGATATTTGGTTTTTTATTCCCGGTGCTCCTTTATTGCGTTTTCTTTGGATGTATGTTGTGCAGTTGGGAATTTTAGATGGAAAGCATGGATTGGTAATTGCTATGTTGTATGGTTTCCAAGATTATGTTTCTAAAACGAAATATTATTTACTACTTGGAAAAAAGGTTGTGATACGGCGTAGAATACAGAATATATTTATTTATATAATAGCGTTAATATTTGGCAAGAAAGAGTTAATAGTGAATTATAAAGAGTGTTTAAATTTAAGTTAATCAGGCAATATTATGATAATGAAAAAAAAATATCAAGATTCAAACAATGAAAGTATTTTAGAAAAACTTTGGGATTTTCGTAGAGAAGCACTTGTGCTAAGTATCTCCCTGGGGATGATATTTTTCATAGTGAGTGCGATTATTCCGGCGTCCTATAAGGCTTTTGCTTCCGTAGCTATCAATCAGCAAAGAAC
>JAUUEI010022209.1:0-47002 GCA_032274625.1 Depressigyra globulus
CTAAATCTTTATCGTAAGATGGAATCCTATTTCTTTAAAACGGACTGGCTGAATTGGCCATTTTTAGTTTCGACAGATAGGATATAGTTTCCATTTGCCAAGTCTGTTAAGTCTATTTTGGTCTTATCGTCACGTTCAATTTTCACTATTTTTCCAGAGATACTAAAGACAATGATGGCTTCAATTTCTTCTGGAGAATCATAATCAATATAGATAAAGTCCTTCGTCGGATTTGGATATGCCTTATAAGAAAAAGCTTCATTCGTTTCCCTTTGGCTTTCATTAATATTTACAGATACAATCTCCGAAAGAGTCATTTTCCCGTCAAAATCCACTTGATTCAAACGATAATAATTGATGCCGTCATATGGTGCTTCGTCGAGCATATTATAGGATAGTTCAATATCACTATTTCCAACACCTTCGACCCATCCAATATTTTCCCACAAAAGTCCATCTTGGCTACGTTGAATTTCAAATCCGTTGTTATTAAGTTCTGATGCCGTTGCCCAATCCAAAATAACTTCTTTATTATTAATTACATTTGCTTCAAAATTCAAAAGTTCAACGGGGAGTACCGCTGCAGAAATATCATAGAAGTAACTGCCGCCATCTTTACTACTAGTGGTGGTTACGTCATCTCTATATGCTCCAACGATGAGGTAATCTCCGTCACCTGCAACAGCTACGCCATAATAATCATAAGACTTTCCGTCCGTTGCATTAATCTTATCATAAATGGCATTATCAATCCATTGATTATTAGGTACATCATATTCATACAAATAAGCTGCACCACGTCTTTGACTTCCAATCTTTTGCTTTTGAGAGCCAATAATTACTGCATCTGGATTCACAAAATCACAGGAAGACCCATAATTAGTTCCTGTTGTAGCATCAAAGGCTTGTACTTTATTATCCAAAGACCAGACTCCATTAGATTTTCTAAAATAATAGGCAGCACCTGTACTTGACTGGTGGTATGGGGCTGTCACAACAACTCTGTCGCCATTAATAGCAACTGCATATCCGAAAAACTCATCTGACGCACCGTCAAATGCAACTACATTAGCATCTTCAGTCCATTGAGCACCTATTCGAGAATAGATGTAAGCTGCACCTGTTGAACTAGTTCTACCTTTTGCTCCAATTACACTTTGTAACCCTTGTACACTAACACTACAGCCAAAATCATCATAAAGGGCACCATTACTAGGCGCAAGCGTTGCTTGCTCTGCCCAAATATTTCCGTCATATCTATAAACCCTTGCTGTACCTGTTTGTAGATTTTGTGCATTTAAACCACCGGGCTCTCCTACTATCGCATAATCGTTGTCTATAGAAACTGAAGTACCCATTTTTCGCTTAGCGTTATTGGAAAAAGAACTGTCTAAAGACCAAACACCACCCGCACTTCTTTTATAAAAATAAACTTTTCCATTTGTATTCACTCCATCTGTAAAAGGAGCTCCTACAATTGCCCAGTTTCCTGACATAGATACACTGTAACCAAATTGATCACTTGCGGCACCATCTGCTGGGAATATATTCTGTTTCTCTGTCCACACCCCCGCAACTAGCTCGTAGAAGAAAATAGATCCGCTATCAGTTCCTTTTGGGTCGTCTTTTGGAACCCCTACCACAGCCCAATTCCCAGACATAGATACGCTTGCGCCAAATGCATCTGAATTAGCAGGTGCAGAGGAGTGGATTATAGTCTCAGGGGGTTGTGCAAAAGCAACTGCAAATGCAAACAAAACTACAAGCGTGGTAAAAAAAGATTTCATTTTAAGTCTATTTCATAAGTACATGGTGAAATTCACCGATACCTACCCAATACAAAGGGTTTCAAGACTTATGTGCAAAAAACGTGCCTATTGATAAGAAGACTTATTTCTGCGCTCGGATTGTCAGAAAAATTGCAATAACAAGGAATATAATATTGGGTAGCCACACCCCAAGAACAGCCGAAAAGCTACTGTTAAAAGCAAATGTCGTACTGAATTTTGATAAAAAGACAAACATCGCACCCAGCGCAATACCGACAGCCAAATGGATACCCATTCCTCCTCGGACCTTTCTAGAAGAAACAGCCACACCAATCAAAGTAAGAATTAAAATAGAAAAGGGTTCTGCTGTTCGGCGAAGGATTTCAATTTTGAATTTCTTTGGTGTACCAAGCCCGCGTTTTTTTTGTTTGGCAATTGCCCCTTGCAATTCTGTCGTAGACATTTGTTCTTTGGCATTTAAAAACTGAACAAAATCTGAAGGGGTCAGATTAATTAAAGTGTCCATTTTTTTGCGCAAGCCGACATTTAAGTACTCTTGAGTGCCATCGATCGTTCGGGATACATAATCAATTAATTGCCAATTTCCAGGCGCCCCTTTCCATTTCATTTTTTTGGCTTTAAGGATATAGGTGATGACATTATCCTTATATTTTTCAATTTTAATTTCCGTAGCAAATGAATCTTGTTGATTATAATTCTGAATATAAATTTTAGTATCAGAACCAATAAACATATGAATGTTTTCTTTTTTGCCTAAGTCTTGGTGCTTCCAGACATAGGTCTGCTCAAAATTAATTCGTGTTTTATTTCCTTTCGGAACGATGGTATGGTTTGCGATAAGCAACATCCCGCCTACCAATCCTGCTCCTACTAAATATGGACGTAAAAATCTTCGATAAGATATTCCTGCATTTAAAATACTTATCACTTCTGAATCATTCGCCAAACGGGATGTAAAAAAAATAACAGAAATCAAACAGAACAAAGGCCAAAGCAAACTATTGATGTGTAACACAAATTTGAACATGTAATCAAATACTATTTCACTTGCCGTACAAGGCTCAGAAATAAAAGAATCTACTTTGTCCGCAAAATCAATCGCAACAGCAATTAAAGTAAATATCAGTACCGTAAAAAAAAAGGACTGTAAGTATTTTTTAAGAATATAGCGATCTAAAATCCCAAATTTCATCTTAGATTCTTTGTGTGATAATAGACAAAATATGCGTTTTCCATTCGGAGAAAGTCCCAGCTATAATTTCTTTTCTTGCTCGCTTGACTAGCCATAAATAAAAACTTAAATTTTGTAACGAAGCAATCTGTCCACCTAACAACTCTCCTGCTCTAAACAAGTGGTGCAAATATGCTTTCGTGTGCGTCTGAGAAGGAATAGAAGGAACATTCGCATCTATAACGGTAAAGTCCTCTTTAAATTTGGCATTCTTAATATTCATCACACCATTCGTCGTGTATATCATTCCATGCCTTGCATTTCTTGTCGGCAACACACAATCAAACATATCCACTCCCAGTGCAATAGATTCAATAATATTTTCTGGCTTACCGACACCCATTAGATACCTAGGTTTGCCTTTTGGTAAATGCTCACAGACTAGTCCCGTCATTTCATACATTTCCTCATGTGGCTCTCCAACCGATAAACCTCCGATAGCATTCATCGGCGCATCTTGGTCGGCAATAAATTTTGCGGAAGCAACCCTTAAATCTTTATAAGTACTACCTTGAACAATAGGCGATAATATTTGCTTATGCCCATATAAAGGTTCCGTTTCTGAAAAACGAGTGATACACCTCTCCAACCAACGATGTGTCATGTTCATCGAGTTTTTTGCATATTGATAGTCGCATGGGTAAGGAGTGCATTCATCGAATGCCATGATGATATCTGCTCCTATCACTCTTTGAATATCCATTACGCCTTCCGGAGAAAAGAAATGAGTGGAGCCATCAATATGTGATTTAAAATTGACACCTTCTTCTTTAATATTCCGTCGATGACTAAGAGAATAAACCTGAAAGCCTCCGCTATCCGTCAGCATGGGCATATCCCAATTGATAAATTTGTGCAAACCACCTGCTTGCTTTAAAATATCTGTATTGGGTCTAAGATATAAGTGATAAGTATTTCCCAGAATAATCTGTGCTTCAATGGCATTTTTCAATTCTTCAAAGTGAACGCCCTTGACGGAGCCAACAGTACCTACGGGCATAAAAATAGGGGTTTCTATTTCGCCATGATCTGTATGGAGAATACCTGCCCGTGCAGAAGTTTTTTTGTCGGAAGAAATAATAGTAAATGGATTCATGGTGCAAAACTAAGCAAAAGCTGCTTAAGACTCACCAATACCCTTGGTCTTAAAAATACTACCACATTTTGGGCGTAGAAGCCAAATAGATCTCAGCCATTTTTCTGAGCTGTCCCGCTGTAAAACCACAACGACACAATTTACTATAATAGGACATTACATTGCCGATGTCAGGAGTGTAGTACTGACCATTCGCATCCTTCAACACACCTGTAAATATACAATCTGGCGAAACCAATAGGTGTTCTCCAGGATCGGCAGGTGTGTCACAAATCAAATCACCAGCTGTCGCACAGTTCGAACCATCAACTAGCTCATCACCCGTTTCAAAAGTGTGCAACAAACCAAAAAAGTGTCCCATCTCATGTACTAAAGCACTAGGATCAGAAAGAACAATTCCTCCGGCGTTCATATTTGCAATACCTTCAAAAGTAGCAAACCCTCCAAACTCACCTGCATTTTCGACATAGTAAACATTGATTCTATTGTTCACATGGTTTTTTATGTCCATTTCTACCCATTTGGGATCCTCTTCCGTTAACGAAAGGTATTGAAAATTTGGTATAGAACGTATGATACAAGCATCAAAAGAAGCACATAATGGTTCAAAGTATTCATTCAATTCATTGATACCTTCGTTGATGTCTTGCATTGTATGCGTGTCAGCCCCAAGAGCATTTTTTACAATATGAACCACTATTGAGAACTTTCGATCCAAGCAGGGTAAAGATTGATCCGTATGTTGATACTGTTGAGCTTGCGCAAATACCGGAAGAATAAAGCTTAAAATGATGAGTAAAAGCGGTTTATGCATAGTGATTTCCTTTTATTTTAAGTCCAAAGTTACGTTTTTTTGGGATAAAAGCAAAAATATGACTATTTTTGCACATATATAAATATTTGTACGACAGTTTTTTTTTGCAAATAGAACACACTTGAACACAAAAACAAGTCAACATGACCCAAACACTACGATTCTACACCTTTTTTCTTTTCTTAAGTCTTTTTTCTCAATCCCTTTTCGCTCAAACTTCTGACCAGGACGAAGGGTGTGCCCCGCTACCCGTACATTTTACGGCTCCAGCAAGTAGTACCACTTATTATTGGGAATTTGATGATGGAGGATCTTCTACCATAAAAAATCCAGATCATACTTTTATTCAAGAAAAAGAACACACTGTTACTTTTAGGGAATCTCCAGGGGGAGATATTATTGGTAGTATCACTATTTCAATATACCCAAAGCCAAAGCCTACGTTTACAGGTGTACCTCAAAGTGGCTGCGTTCCTTTGAATGTGGATTTTGAAAACACTTCTACAGTTGACCCTAACATAACAGTCGTCAATTATAATTGGATTTTTGGTGATGGAATGGGCTCAAATGGCAATGCAAACCCCAAACACTATTTTCCAAGTGTGGATAAATTTGACGTAAGTCTAAAATTAGAAACGGACAAGGAAGGTTGTGATACTACTGCAATATTTAAGGATTTTATTTATGTCACGGATCCTCCTAACCCAACTTTTACAACTTTGCCTTTTCCACCAGTCTCCTGTACTGCGCCACTTAACAATGTGGTTTTTACCAGTAACACCCCTCCAGGCGATTATTCTTTAGTTTGGGATTTTGGTGATGGAAACACCTTTATGGGTGCTAACCCTCCAAACCAAAACTACTCCGAAAATGGGAAGTTTCCAGTCATTTTAACATTGGAAGATGATGCTGGCTGTGTCAAATCCTCCAACCTTTTCGTCGGGGTAGGATCGCCACAGCCTTCGTTTGAAGTGCCCAATGACACTTTATGTTTAGGGGTGATTTATACCGCAAACAATACTTCAGCTGTCGGGCAGTACGATTGGACGTTTCAAGATGGAACACCCGCTACTTCTACCCAAGAAAATCCTAATTTTCGATTTAATCAACCTGGGTTAAAAACAATTAAGATGACTTTAACTTCACCGGACGGTCAATGCTCTAGTGATACGACCGTTTCTATTTGGGTTGAAGACATTGATGTGACACTTTCGGCCGATCCTGCTTATTCTTGTATGCTGCCTGTTACGATTAGTTATTCAGCAACTTCTAACATGGGAAGTAATTGGTTGTATAATTTTGGAGATGGAGCAACTTCCAATGCACAAAATCCTACCCATACTTATGTCATGACAGACACGAATACATACTCCATCAATCAAGAACAGATATACCCAACTGTATTGACCGTCACTTCAGCAGCCGGCTGCATAGCAACTGCTTCAACGATTACGACGATACATCCACCTAACGCCTTGTTCGTTCCCAGTAACGTAAGTGGCTGTGCTCCTATCACCGTTAAATTCACAGATACCAGTTCTTCAAAAGAACCTATTACAGAATGGAAATGGAACTTTGGTGATGGCACTATCATTACCAATACAAATGGCGATCCTGTTGAGCATACTTTTAATCAACCTGGAGAATACCCTGTTGTCTTAGTAATTGTAAATGATGCTGGATGTACAGACACGTCCTATCAACAAGTCATACGAGTGGGAGAGCAATTAGCTGTTGATTTTTCAGTTGACAAGACTGACATCTGCCCTGGTGAGTCTGTTACGTTTACCAATTTAACGGACAATCCATTATTTGATGAAGTAAATTATTTTGGTGGCAATCAGTTTTCGGGTTGCTCCTCCAGTTCCGTTTTGAATTTTTCGGAATATGGCTCACACGATATAACGATGAGTGCTAGTTATAATGGCTGCACCTCAACGATAACAAAACCTGGATTAATCAATGTCAAAGGCCCCGTTTCCAAAATGAAATACGAAATGGACTGCACCAAGCCTTATGAGTTCAAATTCACAAGTTTAAGCGAAAGCGCAGACAGTCTATTTTGGGATTTTGGAGATGGAGACACGGCATTAGTTGCTACTTCTGTTACACATACTTATGCTTCCCGTGGAGAATTTTACGTTTCTTTAAGAGCAAAGAACAATACTTCTGGTTGTCCCGACAGTATCGTTAGTTCTGCTATTCATGTACGTGACATAAAAGCTGACTTCTCAATTCCAGCATTGGTTTGCAGAGGAGAAGACTTAGAATTAGATGCTAGTTCATCACAAGATGTAAATGGTTTTTGCGCGAAAGGTTATCAATGGAATTCCTCTGAAAGACGGCCAATTGTTTTAGGTCAACCCAAACTTCCCTTTGAATTCTCCTTTGGACAAAGCGGGAATCAATGGGTAGAACTTATCGTTGATGACATAAATGGCTGTAGAGATACCTTAAGAAAAAATACTAGAGTCTTTGCTGTAGATGTTACCGCTCAAGCTGACAAAACAGAAATCTGTGTGCCCAATAATGTTTCCTTTACCACAAACATAACTGCTGATACAACACTCACCATACCTACTGGCCAATGGGATTTTATGGATGGAGGAGCCACTGCGACAGGGACTAGTACTACTCATAATTTTGTCAGTACGGCTACAACTCAATTCGATGTCACTTATGTAGTAAAAGATATTTTAGGTTGTGAAGGGACAGTAACTATTCCTTTAAGTGTATATCAACCAACTAGCATCGTTACAGCCGTACCAAATCCAAATATTTGTGCAGGAGACACGATTACCTTTTCTGCTACTGATGATGTTTCACACGGTTCATTTTTAACCTATGCGTGGGATTTTGGAAATGGACAAACCTCTACCAAGCAGAAGGATTCAATCGGATATACCCAAGCAGGTTCATACAATGTTTCGCTTGAATTTACAGAAGACGGTACTGGCTGTAAAGGCTCAACGGACCTAGTTGTCAATGTTCAAGACTATCCTAATGCAGATTTTATTTCAAATATTGATGGGCTAGCCAAGTTATGTTATCCTCTCAATGTAGAGTTTACAGATAAGTCAACTCCAATAACAGGTCTTACGACAAATTGGGATTTTGGAAATGGAACAACAGCGATAGGCTCCACTGTTTTTACTGCATATGAAAAAGGGACGTTTGATATTACACAAGTAGTTTCTACTACTTTTGGTTGCAGAGACACTTTGATAAAATCAATTACAACTTCTGGCCCAGAAGGTGATTTTAGCTTAGACAAAAATGTTATCTGTCTTGGGGATGAAATCACTGTTTCTATTAACCCAAGTGACACTGTAGATATCGGATCTTTTTACTTTGACTTTGGAGATGGACAAGAGGTTCATAACATGGCCGTAACTTCGCACACTTATACTTTTGCAACTCAACAACCCATTAGCTTAATATTGACAAGTGTAGATGGTGGCTGTACACATACAATCTCAAAGAACATCACGATCATTGATATAAATGCAGCGTTTAGTAATAACAATATGACGCTTACAGGTTGCGAGTCAGAAGCCTTTACATTTGTCAATCAGTCGAGTGGAGCAAATCAATACCATTGGGATTTTGGCGATGGCATGACAAGCAGTTTGGAAAACCCTTCGCATGTCTATACGGGTGCAGGTACTTACACCGTTAAACTAACGGTCGATAATACGACAGCAGGATGTCACGATGAAATAACACAAGACATTATGATCCTTCCAAAAATTCCAGTTTCTGCTTCAGACGCGAGTGTTTGCTCTGGTGATTCTGTACTAATAAGTGTTATTAATCCAAATGGTGGTTACATTTATAATTGGACCCCAGAACTATATGCTTCAACACCTACAGAATCTTCTACTTTTGTGAATCCGCCTGTTACAACAGATTTTATTGTAACCGCAGATGACGGAAGTGGTTGTATTGGACGAGATACCATAACCGTCTATGTTGTGGAGCCCTTTCAAAATATTAGTTTTGATACAACAATATTTGCCGGTACCACCATCCAACTTCCCGTTGAATATTCTGAGCCATATGTTTTTTCTTGGAATCCTCAAACAGGGTTAAGTTGTTTAGTTTGCTCTAATCCTTCTGTCACACCAGAAGAAGACATTACCTATACTTTGAATATTGGGGACGATGCTGGTTGTTTTAATAACACCGGGATATTTGTTATCCATATCTTTCCAGAAAACATTGATATTCCAAATGCTTTCACACCAAACGGTGACGGTACTAATGACTTTTTTAATGTAATACTTGGGGAGGATGTAGATGTTCTAGTTGATATTACTAAGTTTAATATTTACGATCGATGGGGACAAGCAGTCTATGATAATGGTAACCCACAAAAGGGGTGGGATGGTACTTTTAAAGGTGTTGAAATGCCTTCAGACGTTTATCCGTATGTAGTAGAGGCAACATTCATTAACGGTAAAGTAAAGAAGCTACAAGGAACCGTCACTTTAATTCGATAACCATAGAAGCGTTAGTATTATTAATACACAGCCCCTTGGATTAAAACCCCAAGGGGCTGTGTCATTAAATCTCTCCCACATATACAGGAGCAGCACATTACAGCGGATGCACAGCCGTACAGGAAATATCCCGTTCAAGAGACCAAGGTATCATCGCATTAAAAAGCCGTAATACCTTATAGTTGGACAAATCAGCTACATTGATACTCCGTTCTTTAATTATACCTTTCGCCAAAAGTCTAGCCCGTGTGGTGCCGCCTAAAAGAGGATTGGATGGAGTCCACCAGTGTTTGCCATCCCATAAAGCAATATTACAAATAGAAGTTTCTGTCAACAAGCCATTTCTAATAATTAAAATATCCTCCGCTTCCTTTTTTTGCAAAAGCAAATACTCATACAAAGAACGATTGGCCCATTTATACTGTGTCTCCACCTTATCCAATTTCGGTAGTGCGACTAATTGTAAGGCAGAGACTTTTTTTTCTTGATAGGGAATGAATTCTATTTGGTTAATTCGTTCCCCATACAAGACTCGACACCGAATCAATTTATTTTTAAAATTATAATTAGCGGCATCCAACCACTGAGACAATACAATCGGTTTTTCTATACCAAAAATTGCTAACCGACTCTTGTCCATTCTTTTTTGATGCCAATCTAAATTTTCAAACTTGCCATTTTCTAGTCGTATTGTTTCGACCAATAACGCCTTAGATTTTTGAGCAGGGATATAGATTTTTTGTTTTAGTTCTTCATATTCTTTTTTGCAATTACTTTGTGCAGTGATGCCCCCACCACTCCTATAATAATATTTATTTTTTTCTTTTTCAATAAATCGAATCATCACACCACTGTCTAATTCTCTTCCGTCAAAGACCCCTGCGATACCGGTGTAATAGCCTCTCGGTGTTGATTCCGCCTCTTGAATGATCGCTACCGTTTTTTTCTTGGGTGCTCCGGATATCGAACCTGCTGGTAATAATTTTGCGATGATACTTCCAATATTCTCTGCATAGTTGGGCGGTAAGACCCCTTGTATTTCCGAGCTCATTTGCCAAATATCTCCTCGATTCGTCGAAAGCAAATCTAAGTATTTATAATTCTTTAGCCGTACTTTTTCGGCAACGATACTCAAATCATTTCGCAATAAATCTACTACTGTTGCATGTTCCGCACTTTCTTTTGGGTCCCCTAACAATAATTCTTTTGCGTTGGGTAGGCTGGCATCAATAGTGCCTTTCATCGGAAAAGTAGAAATCAGTCCATCAGTAATTTTGACGAAAGTCTCTGGAGAGAAAAAGACAAAATCTTCTTTATAGCGTAATTTATATTTAGCGGAAGCTTGCGCAAAAATGGTTTTCAAATCCCAATTACAGAAAATGGCTGAACGAAAACAAAGATTTGTCAAGTAGGTATTACCAGCATGCAATTCATTCTGAATTTGCTGAAAAGCAATTTCAAATCTTTTCTGAGTAGGAGGGGTAAATTTAAATTCTAATTTTTCTGGAGGGTAATTAAGCCCCAAATCATTTGACCATTGACCTATTGCAAATGAAATTTTCAACGGATCAATATCTTCCAAAGGTATAACAATTGGATTTTTCCGATCAAAATCCAAAATAAAAAGGAAGGGCGTTTTCGCCCTTCCTAAATCATTCATTTTTTGAACAAAGTCCAACATTTACTTCGTGCTATCTGCTGCATTTAAAATGACCAAAACCTCATCCGTAATATCATAAGCCTTAGGGGCAATAATTATCATACTGCCCACAGAAGCATGCTTAAATACATACTCGTAGCCTTTGCTTGTTGCGACTTGCTGCGAAGCTCTATTTAATCTAGCCGTTAAAGTATCCATCACTTCTTGGGTTTCTGTAGCTATTTCTTGACTCAGCTTTTGCTCTTCTTCAGCTAAGGCCTTTTGACGTTGTCCAAGTTTTCGTTCTTTCTCAGCAGCTTGATTAGCCGTTAATTCTCCTTTTTGCATCTTTTGTTGATAAGCCATAATCGCATTTTGTAAAGAGCGACCTTTCTTTTCCATTGTCGCCGAAGCGGTTTGATTTTTTTGATCAAGCATTTTTTGCGCAGACAAATAATAGCCATAGTTCAGATAGAGCGAATCTATGTTGACATAAGCAATTGGCAACTTTCCAGATACTGCAGGATTGGAATTTGTGCTTGTCGTCGTTACAGCAGGAGCTGTTGAAGAGCTCCCTCCTTTTGAATCACAACTCATCAGGAATAGGATTCCAATCGTTAAGGTAAATAGAGCTATAGTTAATTTTTTCATTTTATTTATTTTGAGCCTTGCGGCAAAGTGAGTTTTCAAAAAAGAATGCAAAGCTACGTAAAAATGATTTACGCAAGAAGTCCGCACTCAAAAAATTACTTTACAAACAAAGACTCCATCTCTTCCAAAGTCTTTCCTTTTGTTTCTGGAATAAACTTCCACACAAATAATATGATTATTACGATGAAGCCAGAAAACAAAAAGTACGGCAATGCATGATTCCAAGTCCCCCCTTCCATAATAAGCTTATTAGCATCACTACCAGCAACCATTGGGAAGGTTTGTCCCACAAAGTAATTAGCGAGCCACTGGCCTGCTACTGCTACTGCCATAGCGGTATTTCGTATTTTATTGGGAAATATTTCCGAAAGGATAACCCATACTACGGGCCCCATCGACATAGCAAAAGAAGCAATGAATATCAATACACCTATCAAACAATAAATACCTTCAGTTGCTGTCAATGCAGGGTTGCCAGCAGCATTCGTAAGAGAATAATCGCTTCCGTAAAGCGTGAAACCCATAATAAGGAAACCCAAGAGCATCCCAAATCCACCAATCATCAAGAGCGGCTTACGCCCAAATTTATCCACTGTAAACATCGCTACAAAAGTGAAAACCAAATTTACAGATGCTAGTAAAACTTGTTGCTTCAATACATCATCTTTACCAAAACCTAATGCTTGTTCAAATATATCCGCTCCATAGTATAACACCGCATTAATACCCGTGAATTGTTGTAAAACAGAAAGGATTGTACCGATGACCACAATGCCTAAAAGACCTGCTGTAAAAATGGAAACCTTCGTTGCACTACGCTCTTGTGTCAAGGACGCTGCTATTTCTTTAATCTCCTTATCCGCTGTATCGGAACCATGAATACTGGCCAACACGGCTCTTGCTTCCTCTGTTCTTCCCTTTGTCATCAACCATCTTGGACTCTTCGGAACAAAGAACATACCCACTAAAAACAATCCGGCAGGCAGTAATTCAGACCAAAACATTGTCCGCCAGCCATGGCTAATATTCTCTGCTTCTGTCAGACTATTCCCAATAAAGTAAGTCGCTAGAAAAACAACAAAGAAACCAACCACAATTGCCAATTGATAAAAGGTAACGAGGTTACCTCGTTTTTCGGCAGGAGCTATCTCGGCGATATACATGGGTGCATTCATTGATGCAACTCCAATGGCAATACCACCCAGTATTCTAAAAAAGACCAATACCGGTATCGTTTCAGGTAACAAAGAAGGCAAACCAGATCCCCAAGCAGAAACCGTGAATAAAATGGCCGCCAAGATCAATGAGCTTTTACGGCCGATTGCGCTACTGAGCATTCCAGCGACAGCTGCCCCTCCAAAAGCACCCAACAAAGCACTACTGACCACAAAGCCTTTCATCGCATCTGATAGACCAAAGTATTTAGAAAAGAAAAATTGAGTACCATTGATTACTCCAGTGTCATATCCAAATAACAACCCACCGAGGGTCACGATTAGCGTGATGAGATAGATATTCGTTCGTTTTGTTTGATTCATTTTTTTGATTTTAATCTTAAATGCACGCAAACTTAGCAAAAATTGTGGAAAAACCCATAGAATCGAGTGTTTTATACTCTTTCTTAATTCAAGATCTGGACCTCTTCTTCAATCACATCCTTCATCTGAAGTTGGATTTGCTTTTTGCCTTTCCAATCTCTTTCGATAATTTTGTAGCACATAGAAAAATAAGGACTGTCAATCTGTCCAACAAAATCTCCCTTCCGAAAACCTACCGCCTTAAATATCCCAGAATTTTCTTTTTGCACCAGTAGTCTCAAATTGGCATTTTCAACATATCGAATGGGACCTGCTACTTCTACGTTTTCACAAACAAATAACGGATTGGGATTTCCGGGTCCAGTGGGCTGAAGCTTGCGCAAATCTTCCAAAAATTTGGGGGTAATTTCGCTTAATTCTAGTTCTGCATCTATTTCTAATACCTGCGCTTTTTGTTCCGCTGTCACCGATTGCATAGATTCCAGCAAGTTTTCCGAAAGGGCGGATAAGTGCTGTGGATTCATCGTAAATCCTGCAGCACTCGGATGCCCGCCAAAAGATCCGAACAAGTGCTCTGATTCGGCCAAAATTTTTCTTAAATCAATCCCAGCAACCGACCGAGCAGAGGCGACAATTTCCCCATTAGACTCACACATGATGATGGCAGGCTTGTGATATTGTTTAGCCATTCTAGAAGCGACAATTCCTAATACTCCTTTGTGCCAATTGGCTTGAAACAAAAAGATAATCGGCACGTCCAAATGTCCTTCTTTTTGTTCCCAAGTAGCAATCGCCTCCTCCAAATTTTGCCTATCAAATAGCCTTCGTTGTTCGTTTCTTTGCTTCAAAATCTTGGCGTATTCTGCTGCCACTAACCAGTCCTCTGCCAATAACAATCGAACCGCTTCTTTGCCATCAGACAGTCGTCCCGCCGCATTTATATATGGCCCTATTCCAAAAACAATATCTGAGATGGAAAAAGGATAAGTATAATTCGTTTTAGTAATTAAAGCCTTCAATCCGACTCTAGCTCTTTGATTTAATTGCTCTAAACCGAGTGCCGCCATCGCGCGATTTTCATCTCTTATCGGGACATAATCGCAAGCAATACTGATAGCAACTAGATCTAATAATGGGATTAAAGCCCGCTCATCCATTTCTTTATGTTGGGCATAAGCTTGCGCAAATTTGAAAGTAACCCCACACCCACTTAAATCTTCAAAAGGATAATGGCAATCAACTTGTTTAGGGTTAATTAAAATAGTATCAGGAATCTTTTTATCAGGTGTGTGATGATCTAATACAAGCACATCAATCCCTTTTTCATTGGCTATATCAATAGCTGCATGAGCGGTCGTGCCACAATCCATTGCTATTATTAATTTTACCTTATTTTGCTTGGCAAAATCTATCCCTTGAGGACTCAAGCCATATCCTTCCTTGTATCTATCTGGAATATAGAAATCTATATTAGTGGAGAAGCGCTTCAAAAATAAATAGAGCAAACTGACGGAGGTCACGCCATCCACATCATAATCTCCATAGAGTAAGATGCGCTCATCTTTGGCAATTGCTTCATCTAAGCGTTTGACGCCAAGCGACATATTTTTGAGCAAAAAAGGATCGTGGAGCTGATCTAATGAAGGATTAAAATACTGTGTGGCTTGTTCTTTAGAATGAACGCCACGATGGATCAAAAGCACAGCCATCGCAGGACTAACACCTGCTTCTTCAACGAGCTGCCTAGCTACAGCTCTGTCGTATGGTTTGTATTTCCATTGTTTTCCCATAAACACGTTAGATGAATTTCAAATAAGTATAAAGACTAATAAGAAATATCCATGCACAAGATAGCATTAATTTTAAGACTTGCTGAATTTTTCAGAAATTATGTCCTTAGTTTCGCCCCAAACAAGCACATCACTGCGATTCTGTCTATTTCTGTTGTAGTGCTTGCTTAAGGTTTTCTACTACTTTCTTGGAGTTGCCGATAAAAATTTGGGCATTGAATAAAATAACTGGGCGTTTTAGAAAAGTGTACTCCTCTAGTATGTAGCGCTTGTAGTCCTTTTCGGACAGATCCATATTTTTCAATCCTAGAGAATTGTATTTCATTGCACGTCGACTGAATAGAGCTTCATAGGAACCCGCCAGTTTTTTCATCTCCTCTAGCTGTGTAGCAGAGACGGAATTTGCTTTGATATCTTGCAACTCGAAGCCATGTTTATTTGCTTCAATCTCTTTTAGGATTCGTTGGCAAGTAGAACAAGTGGAAAGGTGATATATTTTTTTCAAGGTTTTTTTACATCTTTCATTGACAAACTCACACGCTTACGAGCAACATCCAATTCTGTAATTCGAACCATTACTTTTTGGCGTAAGCTGATGACATCCATCGGGCTACTCACAAATTTATTGGCTAACTGAGAAATGTGCACCAAGCCATCTTGCTTGACACCAATATCTACAAAAGCACCGAAATTTGTAATATTAGTAACAATGCCAGGCAGGACCATTCCCTCTTTCAAGTCTTCAATTTTGTGAACATTTCCAAATTCAAAAACAGTTGCTTCTCCGCGTGGATCTAACCCTGGTTTTTTTAATTCTTCTATAATATCAAGTAAGGTAGGACGGCCCAAATCATCGGTTATATAATTTTTAATATTAACCGTAGAAAGTAATTCTTCATTACGAATTAACGCTTTGATACTCACGCCCAAATCTTTGGCCATTTGCTCCACCAAGCTATATCGTTCTGGATGAACAGCTGTATCATCAAGTGGGTTTGCGCCTCTACGAATACGTAAAAATCCAGCAGCTTGCTCATAGGCTTTTCCGCCAAGTCTAGGTACATCTTTTAAATCTTCTCTAGTTTGGAAAGCACCATTATCGGTTCGCCAATCCACAATATTTTCCGCAAGGGCAGGCCCTAATCCTGAGACATAAGTCAATAAATGTTTGCTTGCCGTATTCAGATTTACACCTACTTTATTTACGGCAGATTCTACGACTAGATCTAAGCTCTCCTTTAAGCGCGCTTGGTTGACATCATGTTGATACTGTCCCACGCCTATTGACTTTGCATCAATTTTCACAAGCTCTGCTAAAGGATCCATCAAGCGCCTGCCAATAGATACGGCACCCCGAACCGTCAAATCATGATCTGGAAATTCTTCCCGAGCCACCTCTGAAGCAGAATAAATGGAAGCTCCACTTTCATTCACTGAAAAGACTTCTACTTTGTGATCGAAAGTTGTTTGTTTACACAAAGAAACGGTCTCTCGCCCAGCCGTTCCATTCCCAACAGCAATCGCATCAATCTCAAAATTCTTAACTAAGTATTTTAATTTAGATTGAGCTTCTGTCCAGCGACCTTGAGGCGGGTGAGGAAAGATGACTTGGTGGTTTACAAGATTTCCATTAGAACTCAAAACAACTACTTTACAACCCGATCTAAAGCCTGGGTCTATACCCAATATTCTCTTTTTACCTAGTGGTGCTTCTAATAATAATTGCGAAAGATTTTCAGCAAAAACTTGAATTGCTTCTTCGTCAGCTTTTTGTTTAGAACTCACCCTAAACTCGGTCTCCAAAGAAGGTTTTAATAATCGCTTATACGAATCTTCTATCGCCTCAGCCACTTGCATTGCAGCTTCATTATTTCCTTTCACATATTTTTGTTTGATGCGATCGATTGCCTCCTCGGCATCTGGCTCGATGTACATCCGCAAAAACCCTTCTGCTTCTCCACGACGAATAGCAAGTAGTCTGTGCGAAGGGCAATTCTTCAAATCCTCTTCAAACTCGAAGTAATCTTTGTACTTTTGAGCACCGTCGTCTTCCTCTTTAGATTTGACTGATTTAGAACGAACGGTGGATGTTCTTTTAAATACTTGGCGCAAGATACTTCTCGTTTCAGGATCTTCATTAGCCATTTCCGCTATGATATCTCTTGCTCCTTGCAAGGCATCTTCTTGCGAACCCACATTTTCCGAAAGGTAGTCCTTAGCCCAGTCTGCCACCTTGCCTGATTCTTGCAAAAAAAGCTTGGTCGCCAAAGGTTCTAAGCCATTTTCCCGTGCAACAACTGCCCGAGTTTTTCGTTTTTTCTTATACGGAAGGTATAAGTCTTCTAGCTTGGTCAAGTCCCAGGTCTGTTCGATTTGCTTGCGCAAAATGTCAGACAACTTGCCCTGATCTTCTATGTTTTTGAGTATGAACTCCTTTCTTTTGGTGAGTTCTGTATATTGTTCACCCACCGATTTGATGGTTGCCAATTCGACTTCATTTAAGGAACCGGTAAGTTCTTTACGATATCTTGCGATAAAAGGGATGGTCGCCCCTTCGTTTAGGAGATTCAAAGTTGCTCTTACACCTTTAGGTAAAAGGCCAGTCGATTGAACGACAAAATCTAGTTGCTGCATAGTAAGTTTGTATGAAGTGTAAAGGTAGAATTATTTTGGGTAATTGTTGGAGAAAATGGCTGAACGTATGTGATACCCAATATAACCCTTTGCCGAATCCCTGTTTTGTGCAGATCATCGAGCGCAAAGTGACAGGCATTTTGAACTTGCGCAAAAAAGACACATAGGATTAGTAAAGGCGCCTCTGAAGCACCAATGCAGAATGGACAGGTGAGAAATAACACATGGTTAGGGGAACTATTTTTTTGAAAACACATTTTTATGTTAATCAGAAATTTTTAAAAAATGAGTAGTAATTACAATTGGGTCTGTTTTGATTGCCGTTTTGCTCGGAGACAAGCCAAAAGAAGTACAAATGAGCCCAAATGCCCACAATGCCAAGAAGATTTATATTGTATTGGATATAAAGTAGAGATACCGAAAAAAACGGATAGCAAGGGCTGGAAGTGCATTAAAGAAAGCTCTTTTCAGCGGGATTTGACCGACGCGAAGCGCTTGGAAGAAGAACGAACACGGAGCAAGCACCAGTTGGAAAGGGAAATTGAGCGGGTCAAAAAACTAAGTGATAATAAAGATAACAGGCATACGCTCAAACGCCTAAAAGAAGACTTAGAAACCTACCGATAATAAAAGCTATTCTGTTTTTTTACATTTCTGTAAAACAATGGAAAATATCAACCGTTAAAAATGCATTAGACTTGTAAACACATACTTATGAATTAAGTAATTTTACACTTCGACACAACAAACACTGGTAAATCAATCTTTTCTTGTGAATAAGATTTTAAAAAAATTCTTGCGGCTAGCTGCCTTCGCCCTTATCGGGCTAGTTATTTTATCTGTTAGTATTGGCTGGCTATTCAGTGAGCAGATTGGTAATCGAGTGCTGAAAGAAGTCCAAAAATCTTTCAAGACGGAATTGAAAGTAGATGATTTTGGTATTGAGTTATTTAGTGGCTTCCCAAATGCTTCTTTAAATTTTAAAAATGTCTTATTGAAAGATGCCAAAGGCCAAAACCTTTTGGAGTCTGAAAATATCTCTTTTCGTTTTGGTTTGCTGTCTATATTCAAGGACAACATCAGTGTCAAATCTATTTTGATAGATAATGGCGCATTACTAATTAGCTATGATAAAAAAGGTCGCGCCAATTACAACGTCTTCAAAGAGTCCAAAAATAAAGAGGCATCCACTCAGAGAATTTCTATTCAGAAAGCGGTGCTGACAGATATAGAGGTTATATTTGAAAACGAAAAGAGTCAGAAAGAAAGTCGTGGCGTCATTGAAGAAATGATTTTGTCTGGAAACTTCTCTTCTACTAAGTTTGATTTAAAAAGTGTCGCCGACATTAAAATGGCTTTTGTAGAAATGGGAACCGAGCGATACTTTGCAGGATCTGATATTAATTATGATGCAGATATTTCGGTGGACTTGGATAAGGGGACTTATATTTTTAATAGTTGTGATTTGTTTTTGGCAGAAAGTGAATTTGATGTTAAAGGTAAAATCACTTCCAAGAAAAAAGCGACTATTTTTGATTTAAAAATAAATGGTAAAGATGGCTCCTTATCTTCGGTCTTTCAGCTTTTCTCGCAAGAGCAACAGGATAGATTGGCAGGCGTTAAGACTAATTTAATTTTTCTGGCTCTGTGAAAGGTCGCCTTACGGCAAAAAAGAATCCAGATATTAAATTTCAATTTGGACTAAATAACGGAAAAATATATGGAGGCAATTTTGCAGATCCTATTGAAGATTTTTCTTTTTCTGGCAACCTAATTTCAATTGATAAGAAAAGTCAATTAGTCTTAAAAAGCATTAAAGGTTTTGTGCAAGACGAACGCTTTAGGGGTAATATAAAAATTAAAAATTTAAAGGATCCATACATTGACCTTGGGATGAAAGGCACTGTACCTATTTCTTTGGTCTATGGTTTTTTGGGAGACGATCAAAAAACCATTTCTGGAAAAGGAAATATTAAAATTAACAAACTTTCTTTAAAGGGTTATTATAAAGACATGATTAACCCCAAACGGGCCTATAAGGTCCGTGCCAAAGGCGATATAACGGTTGATGATGCTGGTCTGACTATTAATGATCAAGAAATTGTATTAGATAAAGGCAAGTTTATTTTCGACCAAAACAAGATGGTATTGAAAGGGATTAAAGTAGACGGTATCGGCCACGAGGTTCACCTATCGGGCTATGTCAAAGATTTTTTGCCAGTACTATTTGCAGATGAAGAAAACTCCAATAAAGCACAGCTTAAATTCTTACTAAACATCAAAGCAAAAGAGCTTGATTTAGAAGCAATTATGACGGCTTTAGTCCCCGAGTCCAAAGAGAACAAAAAGAAAAGCTTAACAAAAGATCAAAAAGATATTGACTTAGGATTTGCGTCCTATTTGAATGGTGATTTCAAAGCTGATATTGATGCTTTTAGTTATGGAAAACTAAAAGGAAAAAACTTTGAAGGGAGGGTTTCTTTTAGAGGAACAGAAGTCTCACTGACTGGCGATGCCGATGGCATGGGTGGTTCTTTTGGTATTGAGGGCGTTGGTTATTTATTAAAAGAACCAACACTAAAGACTTTCTTGGTTTTAAATGATGTGAATATCAAAGATTTTTTTAGGCAGACAAATAATTTTGGCCAAGATTTTTTGACACATAAAAGCTTGAAAGGCAATCTTGATTCGCGAGTTATTATAGAATCTTTTTGGAATAAGAAAGGAATTTATGATATAGACAAATTGAAAGTGTTAGCGGAGATGAAAATCAGTAAAGGGGAATTAGTGAATTTTAAGATGATGGACAACTTTGCCTCTTTTATTAAAATTAGTGATTTGCGCCATATTAAATTTGATGTGCTAGAAAACTGGATGGAAATCAAAAAAGGAAAAGTCTATATCCCCACTATGGCGATCTATTCCAATGCTGCCAACATGCAGGTGAGTGGACAGCACAGTTTCAGTCAGGCGATTAGTTATAACATAAAGGTAAATGCTGGACAAATAATTGCCAATAAATTCAAGAAAAGAAATCCAAGTGTTGCTGCACAGAAGGCTAAAAGAAAAGGTTGGTTGAATCTTTTTTATACGATAAAAGGGACGACCGATAAATTCAATTACCATACAGATAGACGAGGCGTCAAAAAAGCTTTTGCAAGGGAAGACAATAGAAGGAGGCGTATCAAACGAGTATTAACGAAGGAATTTGGCGGAGCCTCTAGTATTGCGGCTAGTTCTTATTCGGAAGATGACTTTGGAGGGGAAACATTTCTCCCAGCAATTACGCCCCAAAAAGTGCCTGACATTGAGCCAGAAGAAAAGATTAAGAAGCCTGACTATGTGCCAGTCGATGATGGTGGTCTGATTGAATTTGAGGATGAGATATAGCTATTTCATCGAAAAGAATTGTTTTTAGTCGATTCGTATTAGTTGTTTGCATTTTTTGTAATAACTTGTTGTCAAACTAAAAACAAAAAATCATGCAAATAGAAAAAAAGATTGACAAAATCCTCTCTGAAGGACATGAATTTGAATTTAGCCGCTACATTTCTGATGGCTGGAAATTACTGACTAACAATGCTGGAAGCTTTATTGTGTACACTCTTCTGATGTTCGTAATAGTAATTGTCACTATATTTCTATCTATTATTGGCATCTTAGCCCTTTTTTTCGTCCTACTTCCAGCTTTGATGGCTGGCTACTATTATATGGCCCGAGAAGCAGACCAAGAAGGTTATACCCAATTGAATACTGGCTTCAAGGGCTTTAGTGAACTTGGCAAACTAATTCCCTTGTGGCTGCTTCTTTCTTTAATTACCATTATATCGATGATTCCTTTCCTCTTACTTGCAGGATCAGATATGTTAGATTTTTATAGTATGTTGATAAGGAATCCATCTGGGATGGTAGGAGTAACGCTGCCTTCCTTTGGTCTGTTGGGAACTATTTTGCAATTTACTCCTTTGATAGTTTCTATTTTCTTCCTTTTGTCTTGGCCTTTAGTTATATTTTCAGATATGTCTGCGATGCAGGCGCTCAAGGCAAGTGCAAAGATTGTCTCTAAGAAATGGGTTTACTTTTTAGGTCTTTATATCGTTGCATTTTTAATTTCGATGTCTGGCTTTTTAGCACTAGGTGTTGGCATCTTGTTTACATTAGCCATGTCCCCTTTAGTCTTCTATGCAGCATACAAAAACATAGTGGGATTTAAAGGGGAGGATGAAGAGGATGAACTTGATCATTTAATTGCTTAAGCGGGCTCGAACGCCAACAAAAGAGCCAGAATTATAGAAAGATTCTGGCTTTTTTTTGCGCAAGCGACTTTGGCATGATATTTATATATAATATGTTCAAGGTATTTTTTGCTAACTTTTAAAGAAAAGTGACATTTATACTTCAAAGCCCGTACTTTTGCGACGGTTTTTCTAACACGATTAAATTTTATAAACATGAACATTGCCGTAGTTGGTACCGGATACGTAGGATTGGTCTCGGGTACTTGTTTTGCCGAAACAGGCAACCACGTAGTTTGCGTCGATATCGATGCCAACAAAGTAGAAAGAATGAGAAATGGGGAAGTCCCTATTTACGAGCCTGGTCTCGAAGTTCTATTTGAAAGAAATACTCGCCAAGGAAGGTTGAGTTTTACCACTGACCTTGCAGAAGGAATCAAAGATGCGGAAGTTATCTTCTTAGCATTGCCGACTCCTCCAGGTGAAGGTGGCGCTGCTGACCTCAAGTATATCTTAGGCGTAGCAGATGATTTGTCAAAAATCATCACTGATTACAAAGTTATTGTTGACAAGAGTACTGTTCCTGTCGGAACGGGTGAGAAGGTTCACGCTATTCTAGCCAAAAACTTGAGTACAGATTTATTTGATGTTGTATCAAATCCTGAATTCTTGAGAGAAGGTGTAGCGGTAGAAGATTTCTTGAAGCCTGACCGTGTTTTTATCGGTACTTTATATGAGCGTGCTCAAAAAGTCATGAGCAACTTGTACGAGCCATTTGTTAGACAAGGTAACCCTATCTACTTTATGGATAAGCGTTCTGCTGAGATGACAAAGTATGCTGCCAACTCATACCTAGCAGCTAGAATTTCATTTATGAATGAAATTTCTAACCTTTGTGAGCGTGTAGGCGCAAACGTAGATAACGTCCGTAAAGGAATGGGCTCTGATAGTCGTATCGGTAAGCGTTTCTTATTTCCAGGTGTAGGATATGGAGGTAGTTGTTTTCCAAAAGATGTTCAAGCTTTGGCTATGACAGCAGAGGAATTTGACTATGATTTCAGAATTCTAAAGTCAGTCATGAAAGTGAATGCTGACCAAAAGAAAATTTTGTCCACTAAGATTAAGCGTTATTTCTTAGGAAATGTAGCTGGCAAGAAAATCGGAATGTGGGGATTAGCCTTTAAGCCAAACACGGACGATATCAGAGAAGCACCCGCTTTAGAAATTATCCAAGACTTATTGGATGCAGGAGCGTCTATCGTTGCTTACGATCCAGAAGCTATGGATAATGTAAAAAAGGAAACTTCTTTTGGTGATAAGATTACTTTCGCAAAAGATCCTTATGAAGTATTAGAAGGTATCGATGCATTGGCAATTGTTACAGAATGGAGTGCTTTTAGAAATCCTGATTTCGACTTATTGAAAGAGAAGTTAAATGGTAAAGCTATTTTTGATGGCCGAAACCTTTACTCTTTGAGAAAGATGCGAGAAATGGGTATCTATTATGATAGCATGGGTCGTGATAAAGTTGAAAAAATCGTACCAGATGATCTAAAGAAAGTAGAAGGTATCGGACCAAAAATTGAAGAAATTATCAATGAGGCTGGTGTTCAAACTTTCAAGGATTTAGCGAAGGTTTCTCCTGAGACAATTAAATCTTGGTTGGAAGCTGCTGGCAATAAGTTTGCTACGCATAATCCTGGTACTTGGCCAAAGCAAGCTGAAATGGCTGCTAATGGCCAATGGGACGAGTTAAAAATTTGGCAAGATGAGCTAGACGGAGGAAAGTAATTCCTACTCGATTAAATTGTAAAAGGGCTGTCTCGTTGAGACAGCCTTTTTTTGTTTGGGTACTTGCACTCCATCGCTATAGTCCAATCAAAACCACTCCAGTTTCCCCCTGAATATCAAGGACTTGCATCCGAATCGTTAGACTTCGATTGCTAGGATTATATTTGGATTCTTGGATAATCATATTTTTATTATCCACTGATATTTCTTTAGGCCGATCTATTCCTCGAAATACAATTTCTTGATTTCCATAGCTCCTAATCTTTGCCGTAATAGATTTTTTGTCAGATTTAAAATCATAAACATTGTAAGTTCCACTCAAAAAGATATTAGGATCTTTGGGTTCTGCTCCTAATTCATATGTCAAAGTATAATTTTTTTGCGCAAGCTGAGGCAAATAAATAAAACCAAACCCTTCATCTTCATAGAAAACATTGATTGGTTTTTTATCTAACGTAGCAGAAGTGATGTGCTGGTTTTTATTCAATTTAATTTTTAATACCATTGTGCCTAAAATATCCTTTTGATAGGCTTCATTTGGCATCTTAGTATTATTAATTTTAACGACGTGATTGCGCTTTTCTGAGAGTGTTGTATATTTCTTATATAACCATTGCGCATGAAGCTGTTCGGTGTTTTTGGCAAGGTAGCGATCAGGGGATTGCTGCACCTTTTTATAATATTCTATAAATTTATTATTAACTTCTTCTTGCAAGAAATCATCTTGTGCCAACCAATTTGTCCAATGGCTTTCGATGATATCTGTTTCTTGTACGGCTAATGGTTCTGTAGGTCGTGCGTCTAATTGATACCATTCATTTCCATAGTTAATTCGATTAATGACGATGACACCATTATCAAAACCACCTCCATTTGCTTCTTTGGGTGGGTTCAATTCTCGGATATAATCAAACAAGGTGTTTACATATTTGACACCATTATCAGACATCACTTTACCCGTACTATAAGCTTCACCAGGATTCCAATAATATCCATACGCACAAGGGACAAAACTCTCCGGAAAACTATGCCCTTCGGCTTCTGACAGACCATATTGCCCTAGGATGTCTTTAAAGCATTGGATGTGATCTCGGACTGTTTTTTCTGGCCAAGGATGATCCTCTTGTTGGCAATACCATTCCGCTCTTTTCTTCACTCCGTCAACCCAATATTCATGACCGACCCCATGCAAACCAAATTCCATATACGCCGCTTGTTCACGGACATAATTCATAATATCAATCTGCTCCTCACATACATTTTTGGTGTTATCCCAATTGGCTCCGTCCCTAGTTGTTGTGGGGTATTTTCGCAAAATATTTTCTCTATCCATTTCGCCCATGATAAAAAGACATTGAATCCGAACCCCTACTTGCGCTCCTACTTCCACAATTCCTTTATAATCTTGCAACCTCATTTTTCGATTTAATCCAATTCTATAGGGACCAATACCGTCGATGTCGCCATCGTCATTTCCAATATTCCAACCTAAATCATCTACGGCAAAAGCAAATGCTCGTGGGAAAATAATTTGAGCAAAACTAGCTTGCGCAAAAAGAAACGATAGTACAAAAGTCAATGTTTTCATAACTAGTCTTTTTTGCTATTTCGGAATCACTTCCAACAGTAGGAAGCTTTTAAATTTGACGGTTAGTTTAGGATTAGAACCCGTTAGGTTCATATACTTTTTATCGTGATAATAATCCGTGACTTGATAGGTCTTATTTTCCGCAAGGCCTCTTAACTCAATCTCCCCATCAAAGTTATCAGCATAAAAAGCATAGTAAAATGCTGCTCCTTTTTGGATGACATGTGCTTCCGGCCGATCAAAACCAATATCATACAACTCCCCTAGATACTGCTCTTTGGAGAGCATTTTTTCATTGTACAGCTTTAACCACTTTCTCATTATTTGCTCCTTCTCTGGCGTCAACAAATAACTGGCTTCTGCCGTTGGATTGTCTTTGGGATATGTGAATTTACTCCCGAGCACCGCACCGATTCCAAAGGAAGTAGCAAAGTCGCTCCCATCATCGCTTAACTCAACATGATCACCATAATACGCTGTCTTTCCAATGAGTGCTTTATAGACTTTTCCTTTCGTTCTAATCTGCCAACTACTCAAAGGATCTGAACTCACTGCTTGATTGATATACGGCATATTGTAATAAGACATACAGCAACCACAGGGGCAATTCTCCACCACAACATGATCTTTTTTCGATTTGGCATAAGCATAAATATCCTTAAAAAAGGTGGGCAGTTTTTCTACAGATTCATTTGGCGAGCGGTCTTCGCTTGAAAAATCTGGCGGACAAGCATTCATGTGCTGCCCATCCATCTTCAAGCCATCAAAACCCCATTTGTTTAGAAATAAATCTAGGACTTCTTCTGTATGTTTTTTTGTGGAGGGGGAAGCAGGCGTCATGTAAAAAGCATCCCACCACGTAATATATTGTGGGGATTCATCTGCATTCCGCAACAAGACTTCTGGGTGTTTTTTTAATAAATCAGAACGATAATCTACTGCTAAAGGCGCCCACCATAATTTGGCTTTCAATCCATAACTGTGAATCTTATCAACCAAACCTTTCATTTGCTTGTCTCCTTGCGGAAATTTTTTATGGTTGACATTCCAATCACCTTCTGTAATTTGATAACCATCATCTAACACAGCCCACTTAAAACCAAGTTCTTTTACCTTCGGTAAAGTGCCCGTTATTTCCTCTAGTGTAAAACCTCTTTCATAACCCCAAGCACACCAAATCGGCTCATAAGCTGCTGGCTCTGGCTCCACAAATTTCAATCCCTTTTGCTGCATATATGTCGTAAAAGCTTTCTGCATTCGGAAGCAATCGCCTGTATGCACCCCTACAAATGTTTCAAAAGTTTTAAGGGTATCGCCTTGCTCAAAAGTTATGGGTTCTAGATAATTATATTTGATTCTTAGGTCGGCTTGGGTGCCATCTTCGGTGGTTTCTAAATTGGTGTAAATCTCTTTTGGAACCAATTCCGTATGACCAATCGCCACGCCACCATCTCGACGCCACACATCTAAAATCGGAATACCGCCACCATAATCCGCTTGATTCATTCCAAAGAAATTTTTATTATAGAAGCCTCCGCCTATCGGTGAGATCCAATCCCCTCGTTCCGTTGTAGAGCTTCCTTGAAATGCCCAAAAAGTTGTATCACTTGAATTTCTATTAATTTTTAGGTGGTGATTTGTCCAACCAATAATCTCTGTTGCTTTTTCCCCTTTATTGATATAAGTTATTTCATAAAAAAGCATATCGGGATAAGCCTCAAAGGATTTAATCGAAATATTTTTTTGAATATTAAAACCACCTTTTTTATAACTGCCGGTAAGCGTCCACTGTTTTCCTTTTCCGTACTTTGTATTAATTTCTTTTTCGGTGTTGGACACTAATTGAAAATGCTTAAAATCATTTGTTCGGGTGGAGAGAAAAGAAGCATCCGTAAAGGATTTGCCCAAGTTTTTGGTCGTAGTAGATGTTACTTTAGATTGTAAGTGCTGATTAAAAACAACAGACAAGTTTCCATTTGTAATTGTAATTGTATTTCCAGCTTGAGTTTCGATTTTCTCTTTACACGCTGCAAATAGTATTAACAATACAATTGTGATAAAGCCTGCTGTATTTCTCATTTTTTTTCTTTTAATCAATCACAATTTTTTGTGTAAACACTTTATCCTCCGCCCGTATTTCTAATAGATATATTCCAGGGTTATTGTGCTTTGGAACAAAATTACTTTTACGGCTTATCGTGTGCTGCTCTATCATTTTTCCCGTAAGGGTAAACCAATACAGTGTTGCGCTATTCGTTTCTAACTCAATTGAAATTGCAGCTCCTTTATTGATAAGTGTTGGATAAACTTTCGCTTGGAGAGGTGCTACTTTTATCACCGCATCAGGGATATAAGTTGTTCCAAAGTAACTGATTTTTTGACCCGGTACTAGGTGCGCACATTCAATTGTCAAAGTAGGTGCTGCGCCTCCTGCGCCAATATGAAAAGTTCTAGTTTCCCCTGGCCCTAGATGCTTCAAAGTCTCCGTAGCCTTTACGCCATTAATTGCTGGAAAGGCGTCAAAATAAAAAGAAGCGGCCCCTATATTTTTAATATTAACAATAGCACTATCTGGAGATGTTTTTACGGAAGTAAGTTGAAATTTGTAGCCGGAAGCCAAGCTGGCTTCTTTGATTCTATCCATTGTTTGGTAGGCAGGCTGGTCATTTCCAATCATGTAGGAGATTTGCCAATCTTTGGCTGATTGCTCGTAGGAGATTCCGTGAGCGCCATTCGGATAATCCAATACATGCTTTTGATCCCAAGTGGTATAGTAACTAAATTCTCCACCCGCTGGATTGGTGAGGTATCGGCTTGCGCCAAAAAAATTCCAATTTAATGCGTTAACTGTCGGGTGTTCTTCTGCCATAAAAGAGTCATCAAAATTACCGAAAGCAATATTTAATAAATCGGGATTTTCCTCCAAAGGAGAATAGTCCTCATCTCTAGCATCAATAGAAATACTCCAAGATAAATTATCAAAGGCACCAGCTAAATGGTTGTAGAATACTTCTTGGTAAGCTTTACTTGGAAATGTTTTTCCTAAAACAAAAGGGCCATCATAAATATGATATTCAGCCCATAATCCGAAGCCCGTTTGTAGAAAAGCTATACGAGGATCATTATCATACCTTTCGGCAAATTTTGTATAAAATTCTAAAGTAAAATCTTTTAATTCTTGGTGTGACCAATCTGGAAACCAAGTTGTTTCACCCTCCGAAATCCCTTCTGTTTCTTGGTAGTCAGATAGATTTTTAATATAATCTGGAACGGCTGTTTCAAAACCCACATAAGCGAACCTAAAACGTAAAACTGCTTGGTGTTGCCTACTCGCAATATTTGTTAATAGATCATCGACAACAGACCAATCATACACCCCTTTTTCTTTGACCACATCGCTATAAAGCATATAAGAATATTCTAGCGCAATGGCATCTGTATTCGTGTTATCCCCAGCCCAAAAGACAATTCCAGTCATCGGTTGGACATCCTTAATCTCCGATTCAATGGAGATGTCGGTAAAGGTCTGCGCATTCGCCTGAATCGTCAAAAAGAGCAAGAAGAGCACAATAATATTTTTCATCATTTGGGGGTTTAATCGAAAGCTAAAACAAAAGCAGAAACGACAGCGAGTACAATGCCTACTGTCACAATAAACGGCAAAGACGTTGAAGCCAAAATCAAAGATAACACAATTGTGATTACGGGTGCGATTGCATTAGTCATCGGACTGACAACCATTGCCTTACCGTATCTAAAAGCATAGACAATGGTTAAAGCTCCAATAGAATTTAATATTTGGATAAAAAAGGCATAGCCCAAACCTTTCATTCCATAGTTTATATCTTGCGAAAAATCTGTCATAAAATATGCGACGGGCGTCAATAGTAATCCCGTTAACGTCATATAGAAGAAGATGCTTTCGGCTTTCATTTGGTCATTGGCACTTTTCATTAAATATCCTTGTGCACCCCAAGCTACAAAAACTAATAAAGCATAAATAAACCAACCCGATCCTATACTTTCAGAAGCCTCCGAATAATTGAGTAAAGGAATCGCAATCAGTGCTAATATAATACCTATCCAACCTCTAGACCCCACGCGTTCTTTCAAAAACATCATCGACAAGAAGATGGTAATGATAGGAGATAAAGAAATGATTGGAAAAATCAAATAAGCGGGTCCATTAGCAATAGCACCCGTAAAAAGCAGCAATTGACCACCTGCTCCAAGCAAACCAATCAAAGAACCTGCCATGATGTTTTGGGAAGACTTATCTAGTTTCCAACCCACTGAACTCAACGCAAAGATTGCTGGAATCAACATGGAAACAGCCCAAGCAATATAACTAAGTGTGGCCGGAAAACCAGCTTCTTCTGGTTTTGAAATCAATGCGCCCCATACTCCCCAAAAAACGGTGGTAATGATTGCATAAAAAATCCATTTCTTATTGTTATTATTTTCCATTCGGTTCTTTTTGCGCAAGCTAAAAAAACGAAGGCCGCACATGACATACGACCTCCGACACTGTACAAATCTTTAGTTCATATCAATTACGATACCGCCTACATCAGGATTATCTGTTGTACCTTTATTTGGCATCCATCCCGTTTCATTCCATTCTTGATCGCTACTCCAAGCAACAATGGCAATTTTATTCACATCTTTCAATGCTGGGATATTCTTTCTAGAAAGTGCAAACTCCGTCTCAATGACATTACCGGTAACAAGGTAAGTACCATCCACCACCGCATCAGCAGTCTCAGCGTTATCATAAATCCATTTGGTATCCCAATCTGTTCCAGTAGAATCATAATTCGCAAAATCCAACCAATATAGATCTTCGTTGTCTTTTGTATTAGAGAAACTATTTTCAATTAATAATTCTGCTCCACCAAATTGTGTCCAGATGTTATAAGTATAGCCAGTCGTCGCATCAGGATCAACATCAATCAGCATATCAAAAATCATCGCTTCTGTAAAAGGAGCCGCCGTAGCTGTGACATCCGCTTTGATGTAAAAGTAAATAAAGTCCTTATCAAAATCATATTTGAAAGACTTGATAGTACCGCCTCCATCTCCTGGCGTGAAAGCGTCGCTTAAAGAAGTCCAATCATCAAATGAACCGTCTCCTAAAACAACTGGAGAAGTCTTATCAACGGTCAATGTCGTTGTAATGTCATGGTTGTCCCCATTAGAATCTTTTACCGTCAATTTTACGGAGTAGGATCCCTTAGAAGCATAAGTATGTACTGGGCTTTTGTCCGTAGCAGTCGCACCATCTCCAAAGTCCCAAGCATAAGAACCTGACACTGTAGAAGTATTAGTAAACGTCACTTTCAAGCCATCGGCTACGTAACTAAACAAAGCATCACCAGTTATGGTCGAAGGCTTTGGATCATCCTTGCCACACGAAGTAAAAATTAATCCAGCTACTAAAGCCAGAGTCAAAAAATTGAGCATTTTTTTCATGATTTGAGTTTTTAATTTAGAAGATTAGTTTTGCACACAAAGTTTGTTTGCAATGATTTCATCGCTAGGGATGAAATATAATTTTATAGGATCATCCCACTTAATAATTAAATTATCACCGACTGGAGTCTGAGACAAATTAATTCCGCTAAGCGTCAATCCTGGAATATGATAGCCCCAATAAGTTCTATCAATATCAATTTTATTTCGTGTAAGGTCATAGAAGCGATGCCCCTCAAAAGCTAATTCTAATCGGCGCTCTTCAAGTACTACTTCAAGAATTGTTTTGCCGACAGGAACTGTGTTTATTTGGTCATTCTCTAAACCTCTATTTTTTCTTATTTCATTTACATTTTCCAATGCTAAGGTTTCATCGTTCTGTTTTGCGTATGCTTCTGCTTTGTTCAAATACATTTCTGCTAATCGGAACATCACCGGAGAACTGAGATTTGGATCGCCATCCTGAAAACTAAACTTCGTAATAAAGAACATTTCCAATCCATTTTTCTTCTTAATATTACTTCCGTCAAAAACCGTATCAATGTAAGTCGCTCGTACATCCCCTGACTTCAACAAATCCATATAACCATACGTCGCAAACTCTTCGCCCCAACCGGAATTACCGTCACTATAAATCATGGAAGCGATAGAGCCAAATTTTCCACGGTTATCTGCTGGTGTAGCCGCTATCGCCCAAATTGTTTCTTTTCCGGTCATTGCATTTGCAAAATACGTCGGATAAGAACTGCTGGTTTCCAATGTATAAATTCCAGTGTTTATCACCTTATCTGCATATTCTATGGTCTTCGCATTATCTTCCATAAAGAGATAAACCCTTGACAATAAGGCATTTGCCGCTTCTTTAGACGCAAACTCTTTGCCTCTTGGGAGTGTCATTAATTCTACGGACTTCAAAGCATCTTCCAAAATGGCATCGTAAGTTTCTTGAACTGTTGCTCTTGCTTTTTGTCCCGGCTCCGTTGCGGACCTTCTTAATATTACACCGAGGTTTGTATTGGGATCTCCTTGATTATAAGGCAAAGCATAAAAACGAACTAGGTTAAAATGCATAAATGATCTTAGGAAATAATTTTCGCCCAAAACTTGTTTTTCCTTATCCGTCAAAGCTGCTTTGGATTCTAAAAAATCTATAACAGCGTTCGCTCCATTAATAATTTTATAAGACACATACCAAAAATATTTAGCATTAGATTGGTTAGCAGAGTGCGTATAAGTAAAACTATAATACAGTGGGTCTTCTGTTTTTTGACCACAGACAATATCATCTGCTGCAAAATCTGTCATTTGGAAATACTGCCGTAACCAAGAGTTATTATCATCAACGATTCCATTAAATTCTGCGCCGTCTTTGAACAGTGCGTAATTGCCATTTGTCACATTATAGATTCCATCTTCAGACACGGAAATAGAACCTGTCGTCAGTTGGTCCGAAGGAAAAACATCTAAATCTGAACAAGCCTGGAAAAGGACAAGCAAAGAAAGTAATCCAATTATTTTCAATATTTTCATGGCTTAGAATTTTAAATTTAGGTTGAACATATACCGTCTGTTATTTGGGTATTTGAAATCAGAAACCCCTGGCATCGCAAAATCTTCTGTATTCAAAGTAACCTCTGGGTCTTGTCCCCAAAACTTCGTAAATGTCATAATATTGTTGGCACTCAACCCAACCGTAATGTCTTGTAGTTTCCATTTTTGAACCCAAGTTTTTGGGAAGCTATAATTCAAGTTTACAACTCTGAGCTTTAAGAAAGAACCATCCTCCAAGAATCTTGAAGAAGGTTCTTTAGATAAAGCATTATTCTGAAAACTTGGGTGTGTGGCATTGTCCCCAGGCTTTTCCCATCTTGTCCAATCTGGATTCGCAACCATGTTATTATAGTATGGTTCATGACCATCGTTATCCATAAATATTCTGGTGAAATTATAAATCTTATTTCCAGTTTGAAAAGAAGCATTCGCAAAAAGAGAAAATCCTTTGTAAGCCAATGTGCTACTAAATCCACCCGAAAGTTTTGGGAGTGCTGAGCCCACTTCTTGTGGAGCTGCGTCTTTGTATTCACTAGTCGGTTCTCTGCTTGTGATATTTCCAGCTTCGTCCTTGGTTATTTTTTCCCACAAGGGACCACCCGTTTCAGGGTCAACACCGATCCACTTCGGTAAAAGGAAGGTATAGATTTCTCCTTCATTTCTATATATCTGAGATATACCATTAATACTCGTCGTAATCGGTGCATTGAAATCTGATAGTTCATTATTGTTTTTGGCGATATTAAAATCAGTCGTCCAGGTCAAATTCTTTTTCTTAATATTAACGGTTGACAAACCAATTTCAAAACCTTGATTCAAAACCTTTCCTGAGTTTTCCCAGCGATATTCAAAGCCTTGCGACAAAGGTTGAGAAGCTAGAACCAATAAGTCCGTTGTTACATTTTTATAAAGGTCTAAATTCAAAACAATCCGATCTTTGTACAGCCCTAAATCGACTCCTACATTAAATTGATTGGTGCGCTCCCAAGTCAAGTCAGGATTTGCCAACTGTGAAGGAGTTGCTGCCGAATTATTACTATACTGCGTATTTAGCGCATATAAGCCAAGGTATCTGCTTGCGCCAATATCCGGATCTCCCGTTACCCCAAAGCTAGTCCGGAATTTCAACTGGCTAATCGTTTTAGTATTTTCTAAGAAAGACATTCTATTTAACATCCAAGAAGCAGAAAGACTTGGAAAATGAGCAACTCTATTATTGGCTGGAAAATTAGAAGAAGCATCTATCCGATAAGAGGCCGTCAAGAAATAAGTTCTTTCATAGTTATAGTTTAACTGCGAGATAAAAGATCTAAAAATCTCTTTGTCATTCGAACCATCAATCGCAAATTCAGCTGAAGCCACTGTCGGAACAGAGAAACCATCAGGAATTCCTTTTCCCTCCACACTTAAACCCTCGTAGGTCCCTCGCTCCACTTCTCCCCCCAATAATCCATCAAAACTATGGCTTCCAAATTTCTTTTCCAAAAGGAATAAATTGGTGCTGATACCACCAAACCACATATCCTGTCCTTCATAGACATACCCTTTATTATGAAAAGTTCCGGCTGCTCTTCTCGACACAAAACGATGTGATTTATCTGTTGCAAAACTCAAACGATTAGAAGAGGTAAATTTTAACCAATCTAAAAGCCGAATGCCAACGACCATATCATAATTCAAATCAATACCTTTAAAACTATAGTCTGAATTATCAATACTATGAAAAGGATTGATGTGATCTCTAGACCACCAATCAGTAGTATTCCCATCTACATAAACGGGCTCGCCACGATTCAATGGACTATCCCAAGGCACACCCAAGTAAGTATAGTACATATCTAAATAGTCGTAAGAAGTTCCTTTTGAGGAACTAATATTAATATTATTTTTCAGATTCACACGACTTGTTAATTGCAGATCCGTATTAGCTCTTAAGTTAATTTTATTGAAACCCGTATTTCTAAAAGTACCTTGTTCATCATAATAGGCTCCACTTAAATAGTACCCAAATTTTCCACTACGCCCACTTGCCGACAAATAATACTTTTGTACGGGAGCCGCCGTAAAAGTTTCCTCCACCCAATTAAAATTTTTATTTTGTAATTCTTGTGGATAATCTTGGTAGAATTTGATCTTATCAATTTGGTGGGTATTTGGATCTCTATATTGTTCCGCACTAAAAATATTATAGAATTCATTCCCTGACATCATCCGTACATTACCGTGGTCGGCAGTATTGAGGCCATAGCTTGATTTGAATTCAAAGCTAATTTTTTCTGACTTTGCTTTTTTCGTTGTGACGATGATGACTCCTTTGTTTGCTCTTGCACCATACATTCCCGTTGCGCCTGCGTCTTTCAAAACGGTGATTGTCTCCACATCGTTTGGGTCAAAAGAACCGCCAATAATTCCATCTACGACATATAAAGGCTCTGCATTACCGGGCTTAATCGTCGAAACTCCCCGAATCCGAATCTCTGCACCCGCACCTGGTTCGCCCGAACTTTGCAAAACTTGAACGCCCGAAACTTTACCTTGCAATAAACTTCCGACGTCATTAGCGGTCACATCGTTTAATTGTTCTTCATTCAAAACCGCAACGGCACTAGAAATCTCCGTCTTCGTTTTTTTGCTATAACCCATGACCACTAATTCATCAATCATCAAGGCTTCGGGCGCCATTGTTATATTTAAATTTGACTGCCCATTTAAAGTCACTTGCTTATCTGTATAGCCTAGGTAAGAAAAAACCAAGGTGCTTCCTGCAGGAGCATCCAACGAGAAACGACCTTCAACATCTGTAGCTGTTCCCGTCGTTGTTCCATCCACTAAGACACTCACGCCTATCATAGGCTCACTTGTTTCATCAATCACCACACCAGTCACCTGTCCAATAACTTGGAAGGCTAACAGTTGCAGAAATAAAAATAATAGCGTTTTTTTCATTGCTAATTTTTTTAGGTTTATTATTGGGCTTATTGAAAATTAACCATTTTTAATTTTCCAATAATCAAATTCGTAATCGCTTCGGTCGCTGGCGGAAAGACTTTACGCAAATCAATTTCTTCAGACTTAATAATTTCTGATTTTAATGTTTGCATAAAAATATTTTTAATTTCAGTAGCCACATTCACTTTGCAAACGCCTCGTTCAATGGCTTTCTGAATATCTTCAACAGGCACACCCGATCCGCCATGTAAGACCAAAGGAATCCCTACTGCTTTTTTAATTTCTTCTAATCTTCCAAAAGCTAATTTTGGTTTTTGCTTATAAAAACCATGTGCCGTTCCAATGGCTACTGCCAAAGTATTTACACCCGTTTCGTCCACAAAAACCTTTGCTTCTTCGGCTGTTGTATATTGCATTTTTTCATGTGACTGTCCAAGCTTTGCGATATAACCCAGTTCTGCTTCCACATTAATATCTAATTTTTGCGCAAGCTTCACGACCTTCTTAGTATTCTCAATATTCTCTTCCATTGGCAATTCACTTCCATCATACATAACCGAATCGAATCCTGCATTTAGGCAAGCTTCCACTAATTCTACACTTCCACCGTGATCCAAATGAATCCATCCATTCACCCCAAAAGTTTTTAGCCCAGCTCTTGCCATCGCAACGGCATTATCCAAACCCATGTAATCAATGGAGCTTTTGGTCAATTGCAAAATGATATCGCTCTTTTGATTTTGTGCAGCGAGAAGCACACCTTTTAAAGTTTCGAAATTATAAAAATTCGTTGCCAATAAAGCGCCGCCGTTTTTATTCGCTTGCGCAAATCTATGTTTCATACTATTGCTCATAAAAAAAATCAAATTTTTGTTTTGCCACTTCTTTAACTTTCGCCAAAGATTTAAAAGCTCCTGTTCCACCCGTAGCCGTTGTATTGACGGCGCCAGCAATAGTGCCTCTACGCATACAATCTTGTAGTGACCTTTTCTGAACAAATGCTTGAATAAAACCTGCATTAAAACTATCTCCAGCACCTATTGCATCAACAATGCTTTCATTCAAAAAAGCGGGAATATCAATCCGTTGATTACCGGTGAACAATGAAGAACCATTTGTTCCTTGCTTGACCACCACATGATTACTAAATTCTTGAATGGCTTTCACACCTGCTACTATTGTTTTTGTACCCGTCATCGCCATCAACTCCCCTTCATTCGGAAGAAAAACATCCACAGATGGAAGCAGCTCTTTGAGGTTTACATTCCAGGTTTCATGTGGATCCCATTGCGGATCTAACGAAGTGGTTAGACCTAATTTTTTGGCTCGTTGAAAAAGCAAATGAACATCTCCCAATAAACCTTCTTGCAAAAAGATAGAACTCACATGCAGATGTTTTGCTTGCGCCAAAACGCTATCCGAAACATCACTGCCCTTCATATCACGCATTGCTCCAGGGTATGTCACCATGGCACGATCCTCTCCATAGCTAAGCGCGACGGTAATTCCTGTTTTTTCGCTTTCAACTCTTTCTACATATTCTGTATCAACGCCAGAACCTTGCAAAGTCTCTTCCACTAAGTCTGCATAACTATCATTACCAACCTTCCCAAAAAATGCTACACGATTTCCTAACACACTTAAATTATTAGCAAAAATAGCGGAGCTACTTCCAAGCGTCAAAGTCATGCTTCGTGCAAAAACTTCTTTGCCAACTTCTGGAGTGGACTCAATATTATTTAATATTAAATCTACATTGAGTTCTCCAACAACTAATACATCGAATTTCTTTTCCATTTTTCTTAGACTAATTGGCTATTTAAATTCACCAAGTTAAATTTATGAAAATACTTATCCATCGACTGTTCAATGTGCGACATCAAAATGGCTTCTGCGTCTATTCCACGGCTACTCACATTCTCCATCAACTTCATTCTGGCAACTTTCACTTCTGGGTTTTCCCAAATATAGCGACAGCCTGTCTTCACCAACCAAAGTTGACGACTTTCTTTATTATTATAAAAATGGTTTGCATCCTCTTCTTCTCCCAACCATTTTTGCCAACGATTAGAATCTATCACAGCCTGCCACAATACTTCTTTCATTTTTGACTGTAAGACAATCTTCCCTTCCAAAAATAGTTGGTCTTCAATCGCCACTAATTCCATTAAGCCATCATATTCGTTTTCTGTAAATTCTGGTCCGACATTCGCTCCGCCCATTCCCGATAATGGATAGTCTTCTGGATTATCTACATTATCTGAATAGTGTCCTTTTATCACACTTCCATATTTAGAACTGACTGCCGTCAATTGCTTTGCGACTTCTGGATCGAATAACGTGGTATGTAAATCTGTCCCAACTTTTCCAACAACAAAGCAAGGCCAAACATCTGACAATCCTTTTGCTGCAAGGCCCGCTTTTAACAATTGGAAAAACTGATTAAAAACGTTCATATCCGCAAGTCCTCCGTGCACTTCTTCTGTCCCCACTTCGTAGGCGATTCTATCAATATTTTTTGATTTTCGGTAAGCCTCTACGTGGGCGATCAAATCAACTGTTCGTTGTGCAACTACCTCAATATCAATGATTTCGCCTTTCGGCAAAGTGATATCTACGGTCGGATCAACATGAATCATATCGTATCCAGCATCCACTGCGGCTTCAAAAGATTTTTTGACCCAATCCATTGCTTTTTCGTAGGACCAATTTTCTTGTTTTTGAATATCTTTTAACCATGGTCCACCGTGATCAACTGCCACGATAACAGGACCTGTAAAATTAATTTTTCTTGCTTCGTGTTTGATTGTTTTCACAAAATCAAATTGATCCATTCCCGTGTATCCTTTCTCAATATCAACTTGATTTAATGTCGCCGCAAATTTTATGGGCGCATTATTTCTTTTTGCGGAAGCTAAGGAAGCTCTAATAACCGCAATCGAATTTGGACAAGCCGCAAACAAGGTTCTTTGAATGCCTGTTTTCTCTTCCAGACCTTTCACTCCTTTCAGAATAAATTCTAAAGGGGAGGTGTTTTGTTGTTTCGCTTTTTGTCTAAGATCTTGATCCATTATTTTTTAATATTTTTTATTTGTGTTGGTAGATTGTTACGCCTTGGACGACTCGGTGTATTGCGCCACTTTTGGAAGGAGCATCTGGATTAAAGTCCATTGACACCGACTTGTAGTAAGCCAATAATTGAGCTGGCACCAAACTAGCGATGGTCCAAATCGCATCCTCTAAGACTTTTGACGAAAGTCGAATATCCAAATCCAGTTTAATATCATTAATTGGGATATTACTAATACCAACTGACAAAACAGGATTATGCGAAGTTTGCATGGAGCTCACTAAATCTATTTCATATTGTCGCACATACGGATCGTTCGAGAAGAAATAGACCATTAAAGTTTGGTTATTTACAACTGCTTTAGGGCCGTGTCTAAAACCTAGGAAGGAATCAAATTTACAAATAATCTGACCGTCCGTTAATTCCTGTAATTTTAGATGTGCTTCATGCGCGATTCCTTTCATTGGGCCAGAGCCTAGGAAGACGACCCGTTGATATTCAATATCGCCTGCTTTCGCTAAAAGCTTTGTATAACCTTCAAAAAATGCTGAAATCAAACTAGAAGCCTTGGCAACTTCACGGCCCATTTCTTCCAATCTTGCGAGCCGTCCAATCAACAAAGCGGTCAACCCCATCGAGGTCACACTGCTTGTCATCGCCAGGCTTTTATCATTTGCTTCATCTGGCATCACCAACGTCAAGAAATTTTCTCCTTTCATTTTTGCCAAAGCGCCATTTTTATTACAAGTAATAATTAAGTGCTTCACCTTATCCGAAACTTCATTGGCTAGATTAACCGCTGCGACACTTTCTGGACTATTGCCCGATCTTGCGAAGGAAACTAATAGCGTCTTGCGCCCTGAATTAATGTGGTGTGTAGGATGTGTGACTAGCTCTGTCGTCTCGATTGCCCTTGCGGAAAAAAGGCTATCTTTTTGAAAAAATGGGGCGACCATCTCACCTATAAAGAAAGAGGAACCTGCGCCTGTAAATATCACTTCTGTATCATCTACACGTAGATCCGCCATAAAAGCTTGAATTAAATCCTTCCTCTTTTCTACCAAGTCAACCACCTTCGTCCATAAAGCAGGTTGTTGCTTAATTTCCCGCAAGGTATTATCCTCACTAGCTATTCCATTCTGATACTTTTCTTTCAAAACCTTTCTATTTATTGAATTGGGACAAATCTATTAAGTTTTTGTAAATAATCCAAATTAATTAGTAAGTATTTGGTGGTTTTTATTCCTAATAATTTCGAAAATGGGTGACATTAATATTATTACCCTATTCAACACATTCATTTTCAGCGTGTTTGACACCAAAATAGGGCGTAACCTTTCATTTCCTTTTCTTTTCTTATCTTTGTTCCATGACAATTGGTAGTAATACACTCAAGCGACGAGCTGGAATTTTAGAGATCTTAGAAAACTTAGGCAAGGTAACCGTCAGCGATCTAAGCGAAAAATATGGTGTAAGCACGGTTTCCATTCGCAATGACTTAACACATTTAGAGAATAAGGGTCTTTTAATAAAGACAAGAGGGGGCGCCATCAAAGCTCAGGCCGTTAAGTCCATCCTTAGCCTTCACCAAAAGCTCAAACAAAACTACCCAAACAAGCAACGAATTGGTTTAAAAGCAGCGGAATATATCCAAGATGACTTTTCGCTGGTGATTGATTCTGGTTCAACGGCTTTAGAGGTTGCACGAAATATAGAATGCTTTCAAAACCTAACCCTCATCACGAATAGTCTTCCCATTGCCGATATTTGTGCAGAGTACAAAGATATTGAGATCATCATCCCAGGCGGTAGCCTCCGAAAGGATATGCTTTCGCTAAATGGTCCCATCGCTGAGCAAAATATCCAAAATTTTAGTTGTGATGTTGCCATCATCGGTACAGATGGCATAACGCTTGATGGCATTTATACCCCATTACTAAATGAAGCCATCCTCAGTCGTAAGATGATTGAAATCGCCCAAAAAGTTATTCTTGTGGTTGACTCCACCAAATTTGACAGAAGAAGTCTAGTAAAAATAAGTGGGTTAGCAGCTATTGATGTCCTGATAACAGATAAAGGTATTCCACCAAAAATTCATGAGGCCTTTTTGGCTTTAGGGCTTGAGGTTGTTGTTTGCTAGCCAACCAAAACTAATTAAAAGTGTTAGTAATAAAAGCCCAAGTCCATGAGAGTTTCCGTTTTTAGAAAAGCCCACTTCAATGCTGCCCACCGTATCTATAATGCTGCGTGGACGGAGGAAAAAAATCGTGCTGTTTTTGGACCTTGTGCCAATGCTAATTTTCATGGACATAATTATGATATGGTTGTCAAAGTCACGGGGGAGGTCAATCCAGAAACGGGCTATGTCATTGATTTGAAAATACTCAAAGAGATCATCAAATCAAAAATTGAGGATCAATTTGATCATAAGAATCTAAATATAGATGTTCCCGAAATGAAGGGGCTTATTCCTACTGCCGAACATATATGTTATACGATTTGGAGTATTTTGCGCAAGCACTTACCAGAAAATCTAGATCTCTTGGTACGGCTCTATGAAACGCCTCGTAATTTTGTGGAATATCCTGCTTCTTAAATATTCTGGTTTCTAAATATTCCGTAGGCATCTTTCCCGTTCGCTTATTCGGCAACCCGACTACGCTCCAGCACCTCTGTATAATATGCCTCATAGTCCGGTAGAATATTTTCTAATGAAAATCGCTTTGCTTGCGCTAAGGCATTCTGCTTAAAGCTTGCTAGTAACGTTTCGTCTTTAAGAAGTTTCAGTGCATTTTTTGTCATATCTTCTACGTCACCTACATCACTTAAAAAACCCGTAACCCCATGAATATTCACTTCGGGGATACCACCGATATTAGAAGAAATAACGGGGACTTCACAAGCCATCGCCTCTAAAGCCGCCAAACCAAAACTCTCTGAAGCAGAAGGCATAATAAATAAATCTGCTACTGCTAACAACTCTTCCACCGCATCTTGCCGCCCCAAAAAACGGACATCCACACATTGGCACACTTCCCGACAATATTCCTCTACACGCTGCCTATCGGGACCATCTCCTATTAATAATAGTTTTGCGGGTACTTCCTCAGATACTTTTTGAAATATTTTCACGACGTCTTCTACTCGCTTTAGTTTTCTGAAATTGCTGATGTGAATTAATAGTTTTTCCCCATTTGGTGCTATTGCTTTTTTGAAATGATCCTTGTCTATTTTGCGAAAGCGCTTGAAGTCTATAAAATTATGGATGACCTTTATTTCTCTTTTAATATTAAAAAAAGAAAGGGTGTCCTTCTTCAAACTTTCAGAAACAGCGGTCACACCATCAGATTCATTTATGGTATATTCTACGACTGGCAAAAATGATTTATTCGTTCCAACCAATGTAATATCCGTCCCATGTAACGTGGTAATAAATGGAATCGAAATGCCATTTGCTTTTAAAATGTTTCTGGCCAATAAAGCCACAGCAGCATGAGGAATCGCATAGTGCACATGAAATAAATCCAACTTCATAAAGGTCGCAATATCCACCATTTTGCTCGCAAGAGCCGTATCATAAGGCGGGTATTCAAACAAAGGATAATTCTCGCCCTCCACTTCATGGAAAAATATATTCTCGTGATAAGCAACTAATCGGACGGGCGATCGATAGGTGATAAAATGTACCTCATGCCCTTTATTTGCCATCGCAATTCCTAACTCCGTAGCCAACACACCACTCCCGCCATACGTGGGATAACAAACAATTCCTATTTTCATAAATTATATTTTGGACAAAGTTACACGCTAAAAAAATACCTTATCGAGAACTTTGTGTCGCCTCCTGACAATTCCATAACATCATTATCTCCATTCAGTTCTAAATGAATTGACTGCCACCGAGCTTTTCTATATCTTTACAGAAAAAAACCATGATCATCGATCCTAAAAAAATCCCTACCAAAGATCTTCATCAATACATTTTGGCAGCTGTTTCGCCTAGACCTATAGCTTTTGTGAGTACAATGGACAAAGATGGCCAACCAAATCTCGCTCCCTATAGCTTTTTTAATGCCTTTAGTTCTAACCCGCCTATTGTTGTTTTTTCGTCTAATCGAAAGGTCAAAGACAATACAACAAAACATACACTTGCCAATGTCGAAGCGACTAAAGAGGTCGTCATCAATGTCGTCACCCATGATATCGTTCGACAAATGACTTTGACGAGTATTGAATATCCGGAGGGTGTTAGTGAGTTTGAGAAAGCTGGCTTTACGCCTATAGCATCCGATTTAGTGAAGCCCTTTCGGGTAAAAGAATCCCCGATTAATATGGAGTGTAAAGTCACGAATATCATTTCACTTGGCGATCAAGGAGGTGCGGGTAACTTAATTTTTTGTGAAGTCGTCCGAATGCATATCAGTGATGACATTTTAGAGGGCAATCGAATTAACCCGCACAAACTGGACATTATGGGTCGGCTAGGCCGAACTAATTATGTACGTATTAAAGGAGACGCTATTTTTTCTATTTTCCAATCTATTTTAGAAAAGGGAATTGGGTTTGATGGTTTAGCGGAAGAGATAATCAAAAGCCCTATCCTTACGGGAAATGAAATTGCAGAATTAGCTTCCTTGCCCGCACTCCCTAACATTGAAGTTTTTGAAGCAGCTAAATCAGATGCACACGTTGTCGCTTGCGCAAAAATGGCCAACCCAAAAGCTGCAATTCATCTTTACGCTAAGGAATTAATCGCTCAAAAGAAATATGATTTTGCACTTGCTGTTTTGCTTGTTGGTTAATATTAAAAACTCAAAATGAAAACATTTTTTTCAGAATATCGGGTGGATTATACCACTTATACTTTTGGATACACTGCTTATTGCCTCCTGGAAGCTGGTGATTCTTTTTCTGATATTTATGATTTAGGTTTTTTGCCTTATACGGGTGAGGCGCGCATCGAAGAAACTATTTTTTATATGGCGCGAAGTCTTCGAGTTGATTTAAATAAATTTTCGGATACTTCCGAGAATCGGCGTATTTTACGAAAGGTGGCGGACTTAGATTTATCATTTCAAGTTATTCCGAAAGCCGATTTTGATTTTCAAGATACTTCCTTTCGGAAAATTTGTTTGGACTATGCTGCAGAACGCTTTGTCGGTAACGAGATGAATGAAGCAAGATTTGATTATATCTTAAGTCGTGAGACAACGACACACATTTTTGAGTATAAAAATCAAGGCAAAACATTTGGGTATATCCTCACTTGCTTAGACGATAAGATGGTTCATTATTGGTTTGCTTTTTTTGATACGAGTTTAATGGCAAGTCATTCGATTGGGAAGTGGATGATGTGGTCTGTCATTGATTGGGCTAAAGAACATGGACGAGATCATGTCTATCTCGGCACCGCTTACAATAAGAAATCATTATACAAGATTCGGGACTTTAAAGGTTCTGAATATTTTGATGGAGCAGGATGGAATCCAGATATGAGCACCTTGAAGACCTTATGTAAAACAGATGACATTGTTCGTGATGTCGATCGATTTAAAGAATTAGATTCTTTTGAGAACCTAGTAAAAAAACTATCCACGAAATGAAGTTTCCTTTTTTAATATTATTAATTATTTTTTGGACACCTAGATTTTCGCTTGCGCAAATTCAAGAGCAGTCAAAAGCGCCTTTTGCGCAAGCTGCAAAAGAAAGTGGGTTTCTAATTCCATCAGATACTTTCAACAAAAAACGTTTTTATGTAAGCGCTGGTGCTGGTGTGGGACTATATGGAGCATTTAGTATCGGGCTTTGGCAAGCTTGGTATAAGGAAACAGAACTCACTAAATTTCATACTTTTAATGATTGGGATGAATGGCAACAAGTGGATAAAATGGGCCATCTTTATACTGCTTACAATTATTCGAGATGGGCTTATCAAGGAGCCAAGTGGACTGGTATGAATCGGCGTTCCGCTGCTTGGACAAGTGCAGGCGTGGGCATATTACTGCAATCCACCACGGAGATGATGGATGGTTATGCTAGCAAATGGGGTTTCTCTTGGGGTGATATGACTTTTAATGTTTTGGGTAGTGGTCTTTTTTTAGGGCAACAACTAGGATGGAAAGAACAGCGCATTACGATGAAGGTCTCGTCCAATCCCCAGCATTTTCCTGATTTAACCTTTCAGGGAGTGGGCCACAATGGAAGTATTTCACTAAAAGATCGAGACCAAGAATTATATGGAAAAGGCTATGCCACAAGATTTATAAAAGACTATAATGCTCAGATAAATTGGTTCTCTTTTAACCTTAAATCTTTTGCGCCAGCGTCAAAGATTCCACCTTGGCTCAACTTATCCATTGGTTATGGTGCTGCGAATATGGTTGCAGGAAGTGGGTATGCTTGGGTCGGAAAAGATAAATTAAATTATTCTGTAAGTCCTTCTGTTTTACCTAGATACCGCCAATTATTTATATCTACAGATATCGAATTAAGCCGCTTACCTATTAAAGGGCCTTTGTGGAAAATGTTGGTATATGGGGTGCATCATTTTAAATTTCCAGGCCCTGCATTAGAGATCAACACCTTGGGCAAGGTGAAGATGCACTGGTTGTTTTGGTGATGCTAAATTCTTCTGCTATTTTTCTTTAAGGTCTCCTCAAATAAATCTACAACCTTTTCGAAAGGAAGGATTTCGATATCAAAATTGCCCCATTCAAATTCTATAGTTTTTTTTGCGAAATCAGCTCTTAACGTTTTGGTTATTTGGACACATCGATACTCTACAAAATCTCTTTTAGAAATCGCCAAAATATATTTCAACATCAAATAGGCTCTTCTATGAACGTTTCTCTTTTTTTGAGCGTACCGTAATTTATACCTTTTAATGCTTTCTTCTATTTTAAATAATTCATCATAATCTTCATTTAGCAATAACCACAGTACTTTCCAAATAAGGATATTGACATTGAGTCCTTCTTTATCTTTTGAAGAGAGTTTAACGGTGCTTAAGAAGTTTTTTATGTTGAATTTTCCTTTTGTATATCTATTAGGTAGTTCTAGTTTGTTCATTTTTTCTAGCAATCGTATCCAAACGAAATTCAACTCCCACATTTCTTTGTGAACAGGCGCAATTTTTTTGAAATCTTTGTGCCCCGTTACTTCTAAATAAATGGGTAGTAATTTTTCATAAGAACCGGAATGAAAAGCCAAAACAATTGACGTAGCTTTTGTCTGAACCCAATTAAAGCTACCTTCAGGTGTAATCATTAAAACCTCTTGCAGATACCGTTCCCCTTCTGCAAATCTTTTTATGTAAATATTACAAATTGCCAAATTCAATTGAAGACTTGAAGTCAAACCTTTATCCACATAGGCAAATTCACTTAACTCATTTAGACCTGCTTCCAAGGATTGTGCTGCTGCTTCATATTTGTAAGTAGCCATTAAGTGAAAAGTAGCTATGGCTTTTTTAAAATAAATTATTCTTGATGAAGGAAGTGGACTCTTCAATAAACCTAGGCGCTCTTCGTACTGAACGGCCTGCTGTAGCAACTCTTTACTAGGTGCTTTTGATGAAATGACATGGCTCATTAATCGGAGGTACATCCCTTCAGCCTCCAATACATTACTATAAGTCTGTTGCACCTGCTGCAACCTCAGATCCACTTGCTTGAATTTATTTATTTTTCCAGTGATAAGGTTAAAATGTCTAACAATTCTCAATAAAAATAACTCAATATCCCATAGTTCATATTTTTCTGTTTTCCTCAAAAGGCTTGCTGCCTTTTTTAAACCGAGTTCAACACTCCCACTACCTATCAACAGTTTTACTTCTAGATAACTTCTCTGAACTTCATAGAAAAATTTTTCCTTCTCAGATGAAAAGGAATTAGCATTTGTAAACACGATACTATTAATCAACCTTTTCTTAAGGCTAGATTTTAATTTTGAATAGGCGATAACATTTTTTTCGTTATAGTCCTTATATAATTCCTTTATTGCTTGTGCATCTGTTTGAACTTCTTGCTCTCTTACGAGACTATATAGCTTTTGTGATTTCTCCCCAGCCCACAAAAAGCCTAGTACTTCTTGTTTTCTAACCTGTTTTTTAGAGATAATTTGAACAATTTCTCTCAATTCCTTCATTCCAATTTGTTTCGTTACACGAAATTAAGGTTAAAGTTACAAAAAAAAGAAACACTAAATAGCCCTTGTTTATTGAAAATAAAATCTGCTAAGTTAGGGCACAGAAGAGAAAATATAATAAATAAAAATATATTTCAACATAGCAATAGCCTCATTTCCAAAGCTTAAGTTCCTTTTCTCATTGTTTTATAGCTAAAAAGAGTGGTTTAACTATTGTTCATCTTGCCTTTGACGTGTTCTTTCTTCCCTAGAACTTCGAGCCATCTTTTAACCTAAAAAATTTCAACTATGAAAATTTTAATTCTTTCTTTTGCTTTTGTATCGTTTTCTTTTTTCACAGCTCAAGCAAATACGACAAGCTCTGCTGATTCTCCAGCAACGTCTCAGGTTTCTGACTGGATCATTACAGACATTCTTGAAATATAAAAAATAAAAAAAGAGGCACCTTCGTGCCTCTTTTTTATTTATTCAGCGGATGAAACCGCAAAATAGTATCCCTCAAAAAAGCTGTATCTA
>JAUUEI010023321.1:0-19619 GCA_032274625.1 Depressigyra globulus
GGTGTCTGGGTGATACATTGTGGGCAGTGCTGGAAATTTTCCTGCGCAACGCACCGAATGGGAAAGCTGTGCAGATCAACGATCAGCATTGCGACGAGATCGGTGCGCACCAGACGCAGAATGCTGCACAGTCTGGCAACGTTTACCCCCGTGAGATCTGCAAGCGTTTCGGGTGCCCTACCTAGGCGTAGCCCGAGATATCTGCAAAGCTCCTCTTCGGTGCAGTAATTTGTGCGGGCAAGCCGCTTAATCCAGCTCGACAGAAGTTCATCAACAAGCGGAGGCGGACGACTCGGCAATGGCAATGATCTCACTGAAAATCTGCCACCGGGAGGTGCCGCACGCTCCAGGAATGTTTGACCCACATTGGCTGCCACGCCTGAACTGCCTCGTCTGTGATCCGCTCCTCACCGGTCTCTATGGCTTCAATCGCCAGCGCCTTAATCATCGTGAACACCCGCGATGTCACGCCACCCGTTACGTTCAGAATAGTTCGCAGGGAATTGATCCTAAGCCCTGAGGCCTGCTCAAGTTCCATCGCAGAAATCAACGTCTGGATCAGGCGGGAAAACTCCACGTCATCTTCCCACAATGGCAGGAAGTGTTCATCGAGCCTGCGCGCAAGCTGATCATCACCGCGGATCGCATCCAAGGCCTCATTGACGCCAAACACAACAAGCGATGCACACAGGTCATTGGCCAGAAACCGCAGCATGTTCAGGAACCGACGTTGCTCTCGGTAGCTGCCCGCAAGAAGGTTGTGGACCTCGTCGATCATGAACATTTTCAGGTCCATGTCGCGTAGATAGCTAAGGGCGCGCACTTCCAGTTCCGAGACCGTATGACGGCCCCACATCGGCGCACCGATTGACGCCAGAATATGCTGATAGAACCGTCGCTCATCAGGAGCTGGGGGAGCCTGAAGTAACAAGATTGGCGTCTTCGTGACCCCGAGGCCAGCGTCGTAGCTTGCTGGGTATTGACTGACCATACGTTTGGCGATCATGGTCTTCCCAATACCGGAGCTGCCATACACCATGAGACCCGGCATACGGCTCTGCTTAGGCATTTCCATAAGCGATGTCAGTCGGTTAAGAACTATCGTCGCACGGTCAAAAGCGATCCAGCGATCACTGCGAATATGTTCAATTCTTTCTTTGGAAGTCATCAAAATCATCAATCGGGTAAGTGGGAAGATCGGGGTTGCCGGTATCTATAGCGAACATCTCGCGGGAAGGGTCACGCGGCTGTTGCTGTTTTTTAGGTTGTCTTAAGTCACGCTCATTATCAAGCTTAGCTGCTCGGGTCTGTTTGCGCGCGGTTTCTGCAATACGCCTTTGCTCACCAATGACTTGGAAAAGCATCGCCTCGGTGACACGTCCGCCACTTTTTGCCAGACACTGCTTGCGCGCCCGCCGGTTTTCCCAAAGCGATATCCGTGGATGGCTTAGATCCTTGTAGCGCGCCACGATCGCGCGGCCGTCCTCAAGGATTACCCAAACTTGCGATAAATCGCGCGGGTCGTATTTGACCACGACTTTGCCCTTTATGCGCCCAATCATTGAGGCAAAGGCATCGCTCCAGTACCCAACCGAAAACAGAGTGATCCCCGCCCGGCCGAGCCGGCGGTGCTCAAACGGCATGAAGCTGGTTTTGAAGGCTTCCGTATCGACGACCCGCCTGCCTGCATCGTCACCACCAAGATCAGTCCAAGCCGCAAGCGGTGTCCGTCCGAGAGCACTATGCGTGGCATTATGATACCGACAAATCTCAAGATGAAGCCAGTCCTCAAACTCTGACAAAGTGAGAGCGGCGTGTTTGCTGCTGTCGTAATCGCCCTTCTCCAATATTGAGGATTGTGTGGTGCCCGGCAGCACATGAACTGCCCCCATTGTCGTGCCGATCAGCCGTTCAATATGGCCGCCGTAATGCGCACCCCCCGCCGGTCGGTATTCAATTCTGATCCCCCATTCCTCGCAAGCTGACCTGAATGAAGCGCTGTGGAACTCCTGGCCATTATCGACATAGATCGCGTTCGGGATCCCCGAAGTGGGCCATGCGAGCTCTTCCAGTGTTCTAGGAACCTGGACAGACTTGGGTCGCACACAGTGATCCAGACAAAGGGCCACCGATAGAACTGATGGCGGATCAAAACTGACATACGCTCCCAAGACAATCCGCGTTGCCACATCGATCGCAAGGGTAAGAAAGGGCCGGTTAAGCGGCAAGCGTTCAACGTGATCAACCAGAATAATATCAGCGGGCGTATGGTCAATCTGAACAACCTCAAGTGGACGCTCTACCTTAAGGCTCCCTGGGCGCGCCGCAAACACTTTGGCGGCCGCCTTCGCTCCAGTTCGTTTGCGCGAAACCTCGCGCTGGTCCATCGCATCAAGGCGCGCCTTGATCGTTTCACGGGCAGGGGGTGTGAAACCTTTTGCGACACATTCGGCACGTATCTCGCCGACTACGCGCAAAAAACTCGGTCGTTCACGAACAAGAAAATGCTGCCTGAGGCAGCGCTCTATGATCTGTTCAACTTCACCGCGCAGTCTACGGGTGCCTTTTTTGGGGCCACGCCGCTGCAAATCAAGCGCGCTCGAACGAGCATCATTGGCTTTCATGCGACGATACAAACGCCAAGTATGGCTCTTGGAAAGGCCCAGTTCATGAGCAGCATCTTCTAGCGCGAAACTTACGGGTAAGCCCTTTTCCTCAAGCTCTAATATCGGGCGAAGAACTTTAGCACGCCTCAGCGCCGTAGCTTCTTTGCACACGGTGGTCTCCTGTAATATGTATTCATCAAAAAGTGATACTTATCCACAATCAAAGACCGTATCGCAATTAACACTACAGTATCATAATTAACTAGGCAATATCATTATCTGCACTACAAATATCCATTGAAAACATTCGATATTCTCAATCGCGATTCTCCTAAATAACACTACTATGACAGCAACGGAAAGGCCCCGCCAACGGCTGACCCCATCCAGGGTTTACGCCAAGGCGGTGTCCCTGCTTCAATCGCCGCAATCATTTTCTGGGTGATATCGATCCGTACATCAAACTTCTTGGCCATTTGTGGCATCTCCAATGTGGTGGAACCTTCGGGATTTTCTTGCCCTTTTTGGTTCTGGTTTTGAGCTAAGCCCTTTTGGGCGTCGTCTCTAAAACCTGACCCGCTGGCGAAGCGTCGGGGGTAGCAACTGCAACTGTAAATCGATGGGGTTTTGGTGCGGCCCGCAGGCGCTGCCGAGGACACGGCCTCGTCTATTTCTGTTGCGGGCGCGAGGACCAACAGGTCCTTAGTTCTTCTTTTGCAAAGACCACTGAAGTTTGGGTGAATGGTAAAAATACTTTGTAAGTGAAATGACTATTTTGTAACACGCCCAAATGCACAGAGAGCGTCCCCGTTCAAGAGGCTGTTTGCGGACAGAAACAGATGATGACGATACTTTTTCCGTATCGATCATTGCTTAAAAACAAATTGGACTCGACCGAAACTTGAGGCAAAAATAGGCACTAGGTCGAGATTTTCGGATGGAGTAGCGATTAGCAACTCCTCCGGCGTGATCAGAAAGTGCCATAATACGGAATGCGGGAGCTCTTTCTGTAGTCTGCTGGTTATGACGTTTCAACTCCGCAGCCTAACGAGAATACAGCGCCAGATTCAGTAGCTGACGCCCTGTTCTTTGGAGAAATTCAGAAGTGAAACCAGTTTGGAGGATTGCAATATGACAAAAGTGGATGCTGCCGTAAAACTTGCTTACCGCGCCGCGCAAACACAATTTGGTGATCTGAGCGAGCAGGAAATTCAAGCAACCAAAAACGGCATTTTGGATACATTGGGCGTCCTTCTTGCGGGCACGACGCTCGGACCAAAAGTTCAGGAAATTGTTGGTTTCGTCAAGGAAAACGGGGGCACTGCCGAAAGCACAATTCTGGGCTTTGGCGGCAAGGTGCCCGCTATTATGGCGGCATTCGCCAATGGTGCCACCGTTCATTCGATGGATTTCGACGACACCCATGACCCCAGCACCCTTCATCCCACGGCATCTAGTCTTCCGGCTGCACTTGCCGTCATGGAAAAGCAAAAAGGCATGACGGGCAAAGACCTTATCACTGCTGTCGCGGTCGGTAATGACGTTGTCAGTCGCATAGGTTATGCGGCCCCGACCGGGATTTCACATGCCGGGCTGCTGGCACCGATGACTTTTGGGTATTTCGGCTCAGCCATTGCCGCTGGCCGGATACTTGGCCTGACCGGCGAAGAAATGGTCGGCTGCCTGGGGCTGGTTTTCACCCATGTTTCGGGCAGCGGGCAGCATTTCTCGGAAGGCGGATCGGACATTCGTCTTCTTTATCAATCCTTCAACAACAAGGCTGGCGTCCTTTCCGCGCTTTTGACGGCAAAAGGCATCAATGGCGGCGGCAAGAATTGCCTTGAAGGCGAACACGGGTTCTTTGATCTGTTTTTCCGGGGAGAATATGATCCGTCCCATGTGGATGTCGCCATGGGCGATGCGTTTTTGGGCACCAGCATCTCGATCAAACCCTATCCTTCGTGCCGGCAAACACACCCTTTCATTGATGCAACGCGGATATTGATTGAGAAACATGACATCAAGCCCGAAAATGTGGCCAGGATCATCCTGAAGGTCGGAAATTTGGGGATGCATCTGTGCCAGCCCGAACAATCGCGCAAACGTCCGACACTGACGTCGGATGCAAAATTCAGCATTCCATTTCCAGTGGCGGCCTGCATTGTCCATGGCAATATCGGACTGAACAGTTTTTCGACAGAAGATCTTTCCAATCCAGGAATTCTGGAATTAACCGATAAGACCGAGTGCATTTTTGATAAGGAAATCAGCCGAAACGTCGGGGTCGAGCCAGCAATTGTAACGATAGAAACCCTGAATGGCAGTGTTTTTACCGAGCAGGTAGATCACGCGCTGGGATCGCCGGAGAACCCGTTATCCGAAGAACAGCTTGTGGCAAAATTCCGTGACTGCGTCGCGCACTCCATAAAACCATTACGCCCTGACGCAATCCAGAGGATCGTCGACATTTGCCTTGACCTGGAGAACCTGGACAACATCGACGAGCTGGTGGCTTTGATAAGTTGACGTTTTCAAACTTGGCCTGGCGCCAAAGAAAGAGAAGCGGAAGTAAATGACGGATAATGAGCATATCAGTGTAACTTCTGGACCGCAGTTTCATCTGTGCGGTGAAAGTGCATTGCTGATAGATTTCGCCCTAGGCGCGTTCGATTTACCGGTTCAACAGAGGCTATGGTCTTTGGGTCGCAATGCCTCCGGGCTACGCGACCTCGCAGGCGTTGCCGATGTTGTTCTGGGGGTCAACAACGTGCTTGTCACGTTTGATCCGCTGCGCATTGAAGCAATCCAACTGCGTGAAGCAATGAAAGATTTCTGGGCCAAAGCCACCCCTCATGAAGATGAAGGTCGGACAATAGAGGTACCGGTGATCTATGATTTGGCGGCGGGGTCAGAATTGGAACATGTTGCCAAGAATGCCGGGCTGACCCCTGAAGAAGTTATCACCCTGCATACATCCGTCGATTACCGGGTGTCCTGTATTGGCTGGATTCCCGGCTTTGCATTCATGTCCGGCTTGCCGCCGCAGATTATCACCCCACGCAAGGCCACCCCCTCACTGCGTGTGCCCAAAGGTTCCGTCGGGATCGGAGGGTCGCAAACCGGTATCATTCCGCTTGAAGTACCGACGGGTTGGTATCTGATTGGCAAGGCTGACATTAGTATGTTTGACCCTTCCAACCCTGAACCTTGTTTACTGGCCCCTGGTGACCGCGTGCGTTTCACCGTGCAGGAGGCCGAGCAATGATTGAGGTTCTTAGTAACGGTGCCCTCAACCTCGTTCAGGATCTTGGGCGCAAGGGCCATCTTGCTATGGGCGTTAGTGGTGGCGGTGCGATGGATACACCTGCTTTGCAATACGGCAACATGATGCTTGGGAATGATGACGGGGCCGCCGGTATCGAAATAAGCATTTTCCCGTTCCGTATTAAATTCCTGAAGGCCACATATTTCGCCTGTACCGGGGCAGGTACAACGCTTGATCTGTCCGGTAAGGCTTGCCCGATCTGGGCGGGTGTCCAAGCAGATGCGGGTGACATTCTAACAATTTTAGCGCCACAGCTTGGCTCACGCGTTATGCTAACCCTTCGCGGTGGTCTTGATGTGCCATTGGTCCTGGGGTCGCGTTCAACCGACCTCAAAAGCGGTTTTGGCGGGTTGGAGGGGCGCGGCTTGCGCAAAGGCGACCAGTTGGCAATCGGGCAACCCTACGAGGACAATAAGACCCGGCATTTAAGTATCGCACCGGGGTCGCGGACAAGATTGGCCAGGGAACTTGCGAGCGGGGTCGTCACCGTTCGTGCACTGCCAAGTTCAGAATATTCTGAATTCACAAAAAGCGCCCGCACTGATTTTGAGCAAACAGAATACAAGATCACACCCGATTGCAATCGCCAAGGCTATCGGCTGGAAGGTGCCGCACTGAAAACCAACCGCAAACTGGAACTGCTGTCGCATGGCGTTGTGCCCGGCACGGTGCAGATTCCCCCTTCCGGGCAACCCATCGTGCAGATGGCCGAAGCGAACACGCTGGGCGGATACCCTAAAATTGCCACGGTAATCGGTGCCGACCTCTGGCGTCTGGCACAAATGCGGGCGGGGCAAGGCATCCGGTTTAACATCGTGAACAGCGATACTGCGGTGAATGCCTTGCGCGAAAACAGGAATGAACAGAATGATTTACGGATGGAACTGGCGGCTGTTGGCGCAGCATCGAAAAGGAATAATTAAATGAGTACGACGACTGGCACCCACACAATAGACCTCAATGCCGATCTTGGCGAAAGCTATGGCCGGTGGAAACTGGGCGATGATGACGCGATCCTGAAAATCGTCAGTTCGGCCAATGTTGCCTGTGGTATGCACGCGGGCGATCCGCATGTGATGGCGCATACTTTTGAATGCGCCAAAAAACATGGCGTGAAGGTAGGCGCGCATCCGGGGTATCCCGACATCTGGGGGTTCGGGCGGCGCGAGATGGTGTTCAGCACGACCGAGATTGAGCAGTTCATCGCCTATCAGATTGGTGCGGCGATGGGCGTTGCCACCTACGTGGGCCACCCGATCGCTTATGTGAAACCGCATGGCGCGGTGGCCCATCTTTCACGGATCGACAAAGACGTGGCAGGCGCCGTGGTCCGGGGCATCGCGGCCGTAGACCCCACGCTGGTTTTGCTGACCTTCCCCGATGGTCATGCCATCCGCATAGCGCGTGATATGGGCCTTCCCACTTGCGCCGAGATTTTCGCAGATCGTGCCTATGAACCCGACGGGCGGCTGGTTTCGCGTTCAAAACCCGGTGCGGTGTTAAGCGATCCGAATGCTGTCGCCGAACGCGCAGTACGGATGATCCGCGCTGGTGCAATCGAAGCAATCGACGGCAGCATGGTTCCCATGGATATCGGCTCAATTTGCGTGCACGGCGACAGCCCCGGTGCATTAGCGATGTCTGCCGCAGTGCGAAAGCGGCTGACCGAAGATGGCATCGAAATCAAATCATTTGAGTGAGGTATGATGATCGAAAAAATGGTGAAAGAATTGCTGCTCAGCATTCAGGGCAGCAGTGTAACCGAAGTGGAATACGAGACAAACGGCGTCCGCCTGCGACTGGTGCGCCGGTTGGAAACTGGTGAATCTCAGCCTGTCGCATCCAACGCGCCCGATCACATTAGCGGGCTTGAGACCACTGATGCCGGGCCAAAAACGCACACAATATGTGCCCATATGCACGGCACTTTTTATCGCGCCCCCAGCCCGACCGAGCCACCTTTTGTCAAGCCGGATCAGCAGATCAAAGAAGGTCAACAGATTGCCGTTTTGGAAGCCATGAAAATGCTGCACGAGGTTGAAGCCGATATCACCGGCATAATCATCAAGGTTCTGGTTGAGGATGGCGCTGCGGTGGAACCCGGAACTGCCTTGTTTACGGTGGAAAGCACCGATGTTTGATACTGTTCTCATTGCCAATCGCGGTGAAATCGCCCTGCGTATCCTGCGGGCGTGTCGGGTGCTTGGGCTGAAGGTTGTCGCCGTCCATTCCGAGGCTGACGCGACGCTTGCCCATGTGGCGATGGCCGACACAGCCCTGTGCATTGGTCCTGCAAATGCGCGCGACAGTTATCTCAATCAGGAACTCCTGTTACAGGCTGCAAAACTGACCGGAGCGCAGGCCATACATCCGGGCTATGGCTTTCTGTCTGAAAGTGCAAATTTCGCTGGGGTGGTAGAGGCCGCAGGGCTGGTTTTCATCGGCCCGACTTCCGATGCAATTCGGCTTTTGGGTGACAAGATCAGCGCCAAAGCGGTCATGGCGCGCGCCGGTATCCCCTGCGTGCCGGGATCTGAAGGTGCATTGCCGGAAGACACGTCAAGTATTGTCAGCATGGCCGCCAAGGTCGGTTATCCGCTGATCGTCAAAGCGGCGGCGGGTGGCGGTGGGCGTGGCATGCGCATCGTGCGCGCCGAAGCGGAGCTGGAGCAAGCGGTCGCCATGACCCGCGAAGAGGCAGCCAAGGCATTTGGCAACCCCGAGATTTATCTCGAGCGGTTTCTTGAATGTCCCCGGCATGTGGAAATTCAGGTGCTGGCAGACACCAGGGGCAATGCGGTTTGGTTGGGCGAGCGGGATTGTTCGATGCAGCGGCGCCACCAGAAACTGATCGAGGAAAGCCCCGCACCGGGTATTGCGCGCGCGCGCATTGCCGAACTTGGGGAGCTATGCGCAGAGGCCTGCCGTGAAATCGGTTATGTCGGTGCCGGAACGTTTGAGTTTCTTTATGAGGATGACCAGTTTTATTTCATCGAAGTGAACACTCGGGTGCAGGTTGAACATTGCGTTACTGAGATGGCGACGGGGATTGATATTGTGGTCGAACAGCTTCGCATTGCACAAGGGTATCCGCTGTCTTTCGGGCAAGATGCCGTGACCCCGCGCGGGCATGTGATCGAATGTCGTATCAATGCCGAACATCCCTGGCACTTTACGCCCAGCCCGGGCCGGATCGAGAAATGGCATGCGCCGGGCGGCCCTGGCGTGCGCATTGATACGCATATCAGCGCGGGCTATCTTGTGCCGCCAAACTATGATTCACTGATTGCAAAGCTTATCGTGCGGGGCGAGACCCGCGAGGATGCATTGGGCCGGATGCGCGCGGCTCTTGATGAGATGGTTGTCGAGGGTATCGAGACTTCGGTGCCGCTGCACAAAGCCATGATCGAAGAACCCGGTTTTGCCACTGGCGGTGTTGACATCCACCATCTTGAACGTTGGCTTGCCAAGCAACAAAACCAAGGGGCAAAGCCATGATTACACCGGATGAAATACCCGCATTGGTGCAACACCTGAAGGCCGCCGGCATAGAATTGTTTGAATGCAACTGGCCAGACGGCGCTTTGCGGTTGCGCCTTGGCGGGGCCGAAACGGATGGTGACCAGGAAACCTTGGTCGCGCAGCCAACCAGGGCTGACACAACCCTGAAATCACCCGGTATCGGGATTTTGCGTCGCTGCCATCCTTTGGCAGCCGCACAGCCGCTTGCCGAGGGTGATTGCATCGAAGAAGGCCACACCGTCGCCTATCTGGAAACCGGCGACGTGCTTTTGCCTGTTCCTGCGCACCAGTCAGGTGTGATGGCCCGCTGGCTTGCCGATGAAGGTGAATTGATAGGCTATGGTGCCCCACTGCTTGAGTTTTGCTAGGGTCGCAAAGACGCCCAAAACGATGCAATCCGCCCACAAGCGTCAGTCAAAACCGGATCCGCTGCCGCGAATGAAATGCGGAACCCCGGCCCCATACCAAAGGCGCTGCCCGGCACTATCGAGACGCCGGTTTCTTCCAGCAGGCCCAGTGCAAAATCCATATCGGTCTCGATCTTGCGCCCTTTGGGAGTTTGCTTGCCCAGAACCGCGTCGATCAGGGCAAAAACATAAAACGCACCTTGTGGGGGAATGATTTCCAACCCCTCGCAGCCAGCAAGTGCGCTGACCACCAATTCCTTGCGACGTTCAAAGGCACTCCCGTATTCGCGTATGTGATCCTGTGGGCCGTTTAGCGCCTGAAGGGCGGCGTGCTGGGAAATGGAGCTTGCGCCGGAACTGACCTGACCCTGCCAGGTTTCCATCGCTTTGATCAACTCAACCGGGCCAGCGCCGTAGCCAATCCGCCACCCGGTCATGGCATAGCTTTTGGAGACGCCATTTGCCACCAGCACACGATCCTGAAAATCTGGCACAGCGGCAATGGTGGCAAACTCAACGCCATAGGTCAGATGTTCATAAATTTCATCCGACAACACCATGATGCGTTGATGTGGACGCAGCACCTCGGCCAATGCGCCCAACTCTGACTGGCTATAGACCACACCGGATGGATTACTCGGTGAGTTCAGGATCAGCCATTTGGTTTTGCCGCTTATGGCAGCCTGCAACATTTCCGGGGTCAATTTTGCCGCTTTGCCCGTGTCAACAATCACCGGCGTTGCACCATTAAGGCGTACCATGTCGGGATAGCTGACCCAATAGGGTGTGGGGATGATAACCTCGTCACCCGGATCAAGCGTGACGGCCAGTGCTGCGGCAATGACCTGCTTGCCCCCATTGGACACCAACACCTGTTCGGCCCCATAGGACAGGTTGTTTTCCCTTTGAAACTTGTCGCTAACCGCTGCACGCAACGATGCCAGACCAGCGACGGGCGTATATTTTGTTTTTCCCGCACGAATGGCGGCAATGGCCGCGTCGCAAATATGCGCAGGTGTTGGGAAATCAGGCTCCCCCGCAGCCAGCGAAATGACATCCAGACCTTCGGCCTTCATTTTTTGGGCCAACGCAATCATTGCATAGGTTGCGGACGGAGAAACGTTCATCATCATTTTATTCAAAAGACCGCTGGCTTGGGCTGGCATTTACCTCATCCTTTTACTCGTTTTCATTTGGCGCAGGCTGGCCCAGGACACGAGAAATCGGAAATACTTAAATGGAAACGCCACGATACACTGAATGTTTGCTTTGCGCAGATGCATACAATTCGTGAATGGAACCAAGTGGCTTTTAGGATTTTGAGAGGCCGATGGGCTCCAATAGGCTGATCCATAGTTGGAGCGGTGCAGCGCGGTGAGATCACCCCTTGGAGGTGAGGGGTGCGTAAACACCCATTCGGATCACCTTGGTGCTTTCTGCTCGATGAAAACTCGCAACAGAATAACCAAAACGGGGAAAGATAAAACCATGAAGAACTTCTCAAACCTGGCTGGCGCCGTGCTTGTGTCAGCATCGTTGGCAACCGGCGTACAGGCGGATACCTGGAAATTCTCCGCAAACGATATTGAAGGCAATTATCACACCGAAAACGCACAATTATTCGCCGCAGATGTTGAGCGGCTTTCGGGTGGCGATTTGACAATTGATGTGGTGTCGGGTGCGGCATTGTTGAAACGATCCGAACTCAAACGCGGTGTTCAACGCAACATCGTGGCAATAGGGGATGTTATCGCCGGCGCTTTGGGTAATGAAAACGCGATTTTTGACGCCGACCTTGTACCGCTGCTGGCCACAAATTTTGATGAAGCCCGGCGCCTTTGGGATGTCACTCGCCCAATGTACGAAGAAGTCCTGGCGGCGGATGGCATCATGATCCTTTGGGCCGAACCATGGCCCGCGCAGGGGATTTATGTGACTGATCCGATCGAAAGCGCCGATGCGCTCGAAGGTGTAAGCTTTCGCGCTTACAACGCTTTGACTGCACAGTTTGCCGAACAGATGGGCGCGGTCCCGACAACCATTCCATCCGCCGAGGTCTCGCAAGCGTTCAGCACCGGTCTTGTCAATGCCATGATCACTTCTCCCACGACCGGTGTTGATACGCAGGCTTGGGATTTTGCCAAATATTTCTATAATATTCAGGCAATGGTTCCCAAAAACCTTATATTGATGAACACCTCTATGTTTGAGAGCCTATCGGCCGAAACACAGGCAGCGGTTCTGGAAGCAGCGGGCATAGCAGAGACGCGCGGTTGGGAAATGGGTATGGCAGCACAGGAATCGGCGTTGGCCACCTTAGCTGAAAATGGCATGATCATCGGCGATACGCCGGATGCGCTAAAAGAGCGCCTTAATGCGGCTGCAGAGACAATCTTGGCGGATTGGCAGGCGCGTGGCGGCGATGCGGTCACCGCCATCATCGACGCTTATCAAGAGTAACGTATCTAACAGGAAGGGCGTGGCGCATTTGGCATCACGCCCTTTCATTTGAAAGAAACCCCATGCACAAACCAATCAGAGCCCTGTGTGCGTTTTCAAGTTTTTGCGCCGGGATAAGCCTTATGGCCATCGCTGGCATTGTGCTTGCCCAGATCGCAAGCCGGATGCTGGGATCATCGATCCCTTCAACGGATGCCTTTGCTGCTTGGGCGATGGCAGGTGCAGTATTTCTGGCATTGCCCTCAGCCTTTTTCTACGGAAAACACATCAAGGTTACTCTGGTCATAGACAGGTTGAATAAGCGCGCACGCCAAGTATTCATACGCGGGATCTATGCCACCACGTTGGTTGTTTTTGTCGCCGCAACCTGGCATGCCAGCATTTACGTTTATGAAAGCTATATCTACGGCGACACATCCCAGGGCATCGTGGCAGTCCCGTTGTGGATACCGCAAATCCTGATGCTGGCGGGTATGATCTTTTGCTTGCCAGTCCTTTTGCATCTTTTGCTTACAGGCACTGAGAATGAGGAACTCCACAATGACCGCTGAAACAATCCAATTTGTGGTTATTCTAGGCAGTTTGTTTTTCTTTCTGGCGGCGGGGCTTTGGGTTGGGGTGGCGCTTCTTTTGACCGGAGGTGTGGGGTTGGTTCTGTTTGCCGATACCAATACCGGCTATCTGTTTGCGACCGTCACATGGAGCACGCTTGCCAACTGGACACTGACGGCATTACCGCTTTTCGTCTGGATGGGTGAAATCCTGTTTCGAACGCGGCTTTCATCGGACCTTTTCCGAGGGTTGAAGCCCTTTGTACAAAGACTGCCAGGCCGCCTTTTGCATGTGAATGTTTTCGCCTGTGGAATTTTTGCGGCCGTGAGCGGCTCTTCGGCGGCGACAACAGCAACAATCGGGCGGATGACATTGCCCGAATTGGCGCGCAATGGCTATGATGAACGCCTCGCAATCGGTAGCCTCGCCGGCTCGGGCACGCTTGGCTTGCTTATACCGCCTTCGATCATGATGATCGTTTACGGCGTCGCGGCGCAGGTCTCGATCAACCGGTTGTTCATCGCCGGTATTTTACCGGGTATCATGCTGATGGCGTTGTTTTCGGCCTATGTCGCAATCCGTTCCCTGCTGTCGGGTGAGGATGCCACGACCGGTGGTAAAGACGACGAAACCGACAAGATCAGCAAGCTCAAGGCGCTTTCGCTTCTCGCGCCGACAACATTGCTGATCGGATTTGTCATCGGGTCGATCTATGGCGGTTTTGCGACCGCGACCGAGGCGGCGGCAATCGGCGTGCTTGGCGCATTGGTCATTGCGGCGCTGAGCGGCGCGCTTACCCGGGAAAGCTTTTTACAGAGCATCGACGGGGCGCTTCATACCACCGCCATGATCGGGTTGATCCTGATCGGTGCCGCTTTTCTGACCAAGGCGATGAGTTTCACCGGCCTGCCCGCAGCGATCACTTCTTATGTTGTCGCACTGCATGCCAGCCCCGCTTTGTTCCTTGTCCTGATGACCCTGGTTTTCATTGTGCTCGGGTTTTTCCTTGACGGTATTTCGATCATCGTACTGACATCATCGGTGATCCTTCCGGCAATCGTGCAGCTTGGCATTGATCCCATCTGGTTCGGGATCTATCTGATCATTGTCGTCGAGATGGCACAGATCACACCACCGCTTGGGATCAATTTGTTCGTGATACAGGGAATGACCGGCCATGACATTTTCACCATCACCCGGATGACGCTGCCATTCTTCCTGCTCCTGCTGGTGGCGATTGTGCTTTTGGCGCTGTTTCCAGGGATTGCGACATGGCTGGTCGATCTCAAATACAACTAGGGCGAGCTGGCTGGCCTCAGGCCCGGCCTTGATAGGTTTTTCGTATCCAAACCCGCTGAGCTTCGACTTTTACAAGATTGACACGCAGCAATATCGTTTTTCTGACGTTTGCAGGCCACATTTAAGGAGAGAGCCATGAGCACACTGAATGACTTCCTGAAGCAAAAGAGGCTGGCGGTACAGGCGCGCGACGCGAAATTCGCCCGGGGCGAGTTGGAGCCATTATCCCTTGACGCCACTGCCACAGCCGAGGGGCGGAGCGGTATCCGGCATATTCGTATCCGCCAGCACCACATCCTGAACGACAGCCTGAGCGATTTCGCCGGATACGATCTGGGGCCAAGCACACCGGAAACCATGATGGGCGTGCTTGGTGCGTGCGTTGTGCATATTTGTCAGATGCAGGCAGCGGCGCGGCAGGTTCCGCTGGATTCCATCGAAGTTGTGGTCAATGGCACATTGGATCTGCGCGCAGGCCGGGAAGGGTTCGAAAATGTGCCGTATCACCCAACCGACATCAGCTATACGGTCAATGTCGAATCCCCGGCATCTTCCGAGACCATCAAGGAATTGTTCGAGGCGGTCGAGGAAACCTGCCCGGTTCTGAGCCTGGTAAAACATCCACAGAAGATCCGGACGGTCATCAACCATATTGATACCAGCACCGAAGCGTGATGCATCAATAACCGGAGTAGCGCCGCGCCGGTTGAGCGTTCATACAATCTGTGATTCAGCGACAATGGATATGAATTGCTCGATGATCGGCGAATGGCGGCGCTCGTTCCAGACGGCGGCGGCGGTTACAACCTCGGCGTCGCTTTCAAGGTCGCGGTAGACCACGTTGGCGGCATCGTATCCGGCAAATGATTTGGGAATGATGGCAATCCCGACCTGACAGGAAACCATGGCAATCTGCGAGACGATCGAATTTGCCGAATGCGGAGATTTCAGGCTTAGCCCCGCGGCCTGAAAATGCCCTTGGATGGCATCAAAATAATGTGGGCTGATCGCGCGTGGGCACATAACAAGGCTTTCAGATGCCAGATCGGCCAATTGCACAGTCTGGCTCTGGGCAAGCGGGTGCTCGGACCATAGCGCAACGGCCAGCTTTTCGCGCAAAATAGGTTTGCAAACCAAGGGCCGAGCCACGGTCTCGGTGCGTACAAAGGCAATGTCTATCTCTTCCGCTTCAACCGCGCGCAATGCGTCACCTGTGTCCATTTCGATCAGCGAAATCGACAATTCGGGGTATTGTTCGCGTGCCCGCCTCATTCCCTCGCCAAGCGGGTGAAACATCGCCGATGTCACTGCACCGACCGTGAGCGAATGCACCTGCCCGGTTTTCGTCAGATGTACGATAGATTCCAGTCGTTCGGCATTTTCGACCAATCGCTTGACCGAAGGTAGGATTGCCTTGCCATGATCCGTAAGGCGCACCCCCGAACGTGAGCGTTCCAACAACTCGACGCCCAGAACCCGTTCAAGTACTTTTATCTGAGCGGAAAGCGGCGGTTGTGTCATGCAAAGCCGTTCCGCGGCCCGCCCAAAATGACGCTCTTCAGCCACCATCAGGAAATAGTAGAGATGTCTTATCAATCGAAAGTCCATGTTTGATACATTGCATGTATCAGACGCCGCTGACAATGATATTTGACGATCCCTCGCAAGATCATCATTCATTTAACTAAAAAGGAGATACCCATGCTTGCCCGCCTTGCCCGTCTTGATAGTTGTGCCCTCTCGGACGCCCTCGACCGCCTTGAATTACCGGGAGCCACAATTGGCCTACGCCCGCTTTGGCAATGCCAAAAGATTGTCGGGCGCGCTATGACTGTTTTAGTTGGCCCCAAGACCGACAGCCAACCCGCCCACCATCTGGCAACACCTGCGATTGAAGAAAGCGATCCCGAGACCATCCTTCTGATCGCTAATGAGGGGGATAAAAATATCTCGTGCTGGGGTGATATTTTGGCCAACGCCGCCTGTGCCAAGGGTGTGCGAGGTGTCATCATTGACGGTGCCTGCCGCGACATCGACGCCAATCGCGAGCTTGGTTTTCCGGTCTATGGCCGTTCTGTTGTGCCGGTAAGTGCGCGCAATCGTCTGGTGCAATATTCCTATGGCGACGCCATCGATTTTGCCAATGTCACCGCCCGCAAAGATGATTTCGTGCTGGCTGACGGTTCAGGCACAATCGTGATTCCGGCCCAACACATCGAAAAGGTGCTGGAGATAGCTGAGAAATTGGCAAAGCGTGAGGCGCTTATGGTGGCTGCCGTGCGTAGCGGTCGCTCGGTCGTCGAGGTTATGCATGACAAAGAATTCGACAAGGCAATGGAGGCAACATAATGGACCTGCTTAAAAAATTTAGCACCCCGACCGTATCGGACGCATTGGACAAGCTGGGAATTCCCGGAGCTTGCCACGGTATCGCGCCCCTGTTCAACGAGGCCAACGCTTGCGGCCCCGCCTTCACCGTGCGCTATGTGCCCATTGGGACCGAGGGTGGCACCGTAGGAGATTTTATCGATGACGTGCCTGAAGGTGCGATTGTCGTACTTGATAATCAGGGCCGCACCGATTGCACGGTTTGGGGGGATATCATGACAACGCTGGCCGGGGCCAAAAAGATCGGTGGCACGGTGATCGACGGTGTTTGCCGCGATGTTGATCGCGCCCTTGGTGATGGTTATCCGATGTTTTCGCGTGGCCGTTTCATGCTGACAGGCAAAGACCGTGTTGCCTGCGCCGAGGTGGGCGGCACCGTTTCGATTGGCGGCATCAATGTGCGTCAGGATGATATTGTCGTGGCTGATGGCAATGGCGTTGTCGTGGTGCCGAAGGAACGCGCGGCGGAAGTCGCCAGGATTGCCCGGGAAATCGACGCCATCGAGGCGCAAATCATTCGCGATATACAGTCTGGATCGACCCTGCGCGAAGCGCGCGCGCGCCATGGCTATCACAAGCTGCAAACAAGGGGGGCTTAGGGATGGAACACCTACTCAAACTGGGCAGTTCAACCCTTTGCGAGGCTTCGGGGCTGGACAATATTTCTTTTGGCACAAAGCTGCGACCGGTTTGGCAAGGCGCTGCAATGGCCGGTCCCGCCTGGCCGGTACGCTGCGCACCCGGCGACAACCTGGCCATCCATCACGGCCTTGCCAGCGCGCCGAAAGGTTCGGTTCTTGTGGTTGACGGCGCTGGCGTTGAAACCGGATATTGGGGCGAAGTGTTGACCGTCCAAGCACAGGCGGCTGGGCTGGCTGGTCTGGTGATCAACGGTTGTGTCCGCGATATTGATGCCATGCAAACCCGCAAGTTTCCCGTGTTCGCCTGCGGCATCTCTATGATCGGAACAGCCAAAGCCTGCGCGCCATCATGGGGAACACCAATGCAGATGCTTGGCGTAGATGTGACCGCCGGTGACATGGTGGTGGCAGACACTGACGGCGTTCTGGTGTTACCGGCCACCGAGCTTGAGCGCACGATCAAAGCAAGCATCGAGCGCGAGCAAAAAGAAGCGCTCTTCATGGAGCAGCTCGCCAAGGGTGCCACAACGCTGGAGTTGTTCGGGTTGGGCTGAATTCAAGGCTCCCTTAATTGCCAAAACCAACAGGAGATAGACCATGCCCGCACCATCTAGTTTTATCGTGATCGCATCGATGGAAGTTGATGCAGAATTTGAAGATCTTTTTAACGAGGTCTATGATAGCGAACATATTCCGCATCTGCTGGCGGTTCCGGGCGTACGCAATGTCACCCGCTGGAAAGGGCGGCCTTTCGATCTTGCCATCGGGGGCACCATCAAGCAGATGCCTGCACCGACGCCAATCTATACCGCTATTTACGAGCTGGATAATCCCGATGTCATGTCCAGCCCGGAATGGGCGGAGGCCGTAGAAAAGGGTCGTTGGGCCAGCGAAGTCCGCCCCCATACCAAAAACAGGTGCCATAACTTATACGAAAAACAACTACCAGATGAGGGCGAGAGGTAGAAAATGAACACGCTAACCAAACAAGCAATCCAGATCGACGTTGATACTGTCAATGTAGATATTGACCTGCTCCACCGTGCCGGCCCCAAGACCGCAATTGTGTTTCTGCATGGTTTTGGCTCTACCAAAGAGGATTACGCCGACATTATGTTCTGGCCCGCCTTTGATGGTCACGCGGTTCTGGCCTGGGATGCGCCGGGATTTGGCCTTAGCAAAACATCCGATCCCAGCCGACTGAACATTTCTTTTCTTGTCAGTGTTGCCAAACAAATGTTGGCGCGGTTCGACATTGATCGTTTCCATCTTATCGGGCATTCCATGGGCGGATTAACGGCGCTGCTGCTCGCGCACGAGTTGGGGGAGCGGGTGCTGTCATTCACCAACATTGAAGGCAATGTTGCCCCCGAAGATTGCTTTCTCAGCCGCCAAATCATCACCCATTTCGACGAAAACCCCGATGGGTTCATGCAAGATTTCCAAGACCGTAATCGCGTGTCCCCGTTCTTTTCGCACCACCTCTATGCGGTGGCATTGCCGCTCAAGGTGCAAAGCACCTCACCCCGGCCAATCTTTGAATCCATGGTTCAGCTATCGGACAACGCGCCATTGATGGCCTGGTTCACCAATCTACCGGGTGCGACGGCCTTCCTGCATGGAGATCAGAATGCCGGGCTGACCTACTTGCCCAAGCTGCGCGAAAGCGGGGTCGAGGTGGTCTCCATCCCCCATAGCGGACATTTCCCGATGTACGCAAATGCACCTGCCATGTGGGCCGCGATAGCGGCGAATGTGACGAAGGGTGAAGGCGTTACGATAGAGCATCTTTTTGTCTACGGAACGTTGCGCCCCAATGATGCCAACGCACATGTGTTGGAACCGATCGGCGGCGAATGGCGTGAGGCTACGATCAGGGGCAGGTGGCTTGAAGAAGGCTGGGGATATGTAAACCATGGCTTGCGCGGAATGGTTGTTGACGCGCAGGGGCAGGAAATTCCCGGGCAAATATTGACATCGTCAAACCTGAAAAACCACTGGGCAACCTTGGATGATTTTGAAGGCAGCGATTATGAGCGCGTCCAGTCACGCGCTGTATGTGCCAATGGTGATATCGTCGATGTTTACGTTTATGCTTTGAAAAAACAGTGACGCTTCTTCGGTGTGGTTTCCTATCTGCGCGGGTTAGTCGTCGGCTGAAAGGGGTTCTGCAATTCCCACAACATCATATCCGGCTGGGTAGATGCCGAACAAAGTCCCTTTTGTTCAACTACCTTCGAAAATACGCCAAGAAATTGCGGATCTTTTTCGGCAGGCAGGCGGGGGTCGGCGTACTTCATGGGGGCAGAGAAGGTTCGCTGGCAGAACCGCCCCCTCCGCCAGAATTTCAGGCTAAAGCATTGAAGGCATTATATATTCCTAATACTTGCGCTTTCCGTTCCCACATGCGTTCCCACAC
>JAUUEI010024430.1:0-16103 GCA_032274625.1 Depressigyra globulus
AAGTCGAATTCTAGGGTTGGTAAGGGATAGAATTTTAGCTGCTAAATTTGGAGCGGGAGATGTACTCGATGCTTATTATGCCGCTTTTAAAATTCCAGATTTACTTTATAATCTTTTAATATTAGGAGCTCTGTCAGCAGCCTTTATCCCAGTATTTTCATCTTTAGTATCTAAAAAAGACAAAAAACAGGAGGCCTGGAAGCTAGTAGATCTGATGCTTTCTTTTGGATTAGTCATTGTCGCTGGAGTTTCTGTTGTTGTTTTTATATTTACTAATTTTTTTGTTGATTTAATGGCTTTTGGGTATAGCGATGACAAAAAAGAAGTGGTTGTACAGATGACAAGAATTATGTTGATAAGCCCGATTATTTTAGGTGTGTCAGGCATCTTTGGAAGTATTCTCAATTCTTTTAAAAAGTTTTTCTTTTATTCCTTGTCGCCAATTTTGTATAATCTAGGAATTATATTTGGAGCTAGTGTTTTATCAATTTACTTTGGGTATCTAGGATTAGCATTTGGAGTTGTTATCGGTGCCTTGATGCACTTACTAGTACAATTACCAGAAGTACGTCGTTGTGGGTTCAAATTTAAAATGAATTTCGATTGGGAAGATAAATATTTCAAGAAGGTTGTAAAATTAATGATTCCACGAACATTAGGAATCGCAACAACTCAAATAAATTTAATAGTGATTGTTGTACTGTCTTCAACGCTGGAGTCTGGCAGTCTGGCAGTTTTTAATTTTGCCAATAATTTACAAAGTGTACCGCTGGGACTATTCGGAATATCATTTGCAGTTGCTTCATTTCCCGTTTTGGCGCGTCTCTGGGCAAATAATAAAACAGATGAATTTGTAGACAGACTAACAGGAACTATAAAAAAAATAATTTTCTTTGTAATTCCAATATCAGCTCTAATCTATGCCTTAAGGGCTCAAATAGTTAGAGTTGCATTAGGAACAGGAAAATTTAACTGGGAAGATACAAATCTAACATTTGAGGTTTTGGGGATATTTGTTGTCTCTCTCTGGTCTCAAAGTTTGATACCGCTATTATCCAGAGCTTTTTATGCAATGCACAATACAAAAATACCATTTTTTGTGGGAGTTTTCTCGGGTATTTTAAATATTATTTTAGCTGTGTTGTTTATAGAAAATGGCGGAATATTAGGACTGGTAACCGCATTTACAATCACAAGCATAGTAAATACCCTAGTATTGTTCTTTTTACTTAGGATAGAACTTGGTAAGATTAAAAAGAAAGGAGTTATTAGATTGTTTGGAAAGGTATTAGTTTCAACTGTAGTTATGTTGATAGTTATTCAGGCGTTAAAGGGGTTGATAGGGGCAGAATCATTTGGAAGTGGTCAAACATTATTGGGTATATTTACTCAATTAAGTGTAGCCATTACCGGAGGGATAATTTCCTTTATTGGAATTAGTTGGCTCTTGGGAGTTCAGGAGTTGGGACACTTTGCGGAGGCTGTGCACAAGAAAGTTTTAGCTAAAAAAATTATTCCTGGAGCCAGAGATGAAATTGGGTCTTGACCATAGGCAAATAGTAGTGTAACATTGAGAATACATAATAAAAGAATTATATCGCGGGGTAGAGTATTAAGGTTTCCGGCAGGGAACTTTAACAGCTCGTCAGCGTGGTTAACAAAAGAATTATATCGCGGGGTAGAGCAGTCTGGCAGCTCGTCTGGCTCATAACCAGGAGGTCGCAGGTTCAAATCCTGCCCCCGCAACAAAGAAATACTTTAACTGCTCTACGCAGTCTGGCAGTTGATTTCCCTATTCGGAAAATCAATGGCTCATAACCAGGAGGTCGCAGGTTCAAATCCTGCCCCCGCAACAAAGAAATACTTTAACTGCTCTACGCAGTCTGGCAGTTGATTTCCCTATTCGGAAAATCAATGGCTCATAACCAGGAGGTCGCAGGTTCCCACCCTAAACGGGTGGTCAGCCGTGTAGGCTGAAAATCCTGCCCCCGCAACAAAAAGGAAATAGCCCAAATAAGGGCTGTTTTTAATTATAGAAAGCAGGAAGACTCACAGGTTAGTACCTACTTTATAGAAAAAGAATATTTTCAAAGAGACTTCATTAGCTAGGGCAATATAAGTGATATTTTTATGTCTAATAATTAAGTAGGTAGTATACAAATGAATATGAGGTAACGGACATAGTGTAATTTTTTGAGGATATATTTTTAGTAGCCTAATATAATTTAATATGGTATACTAAATATATAAACAAGTAGTACTAAATTAATTGCTATTTAAAATTTCTTATATAGTTATAATTTTAGGTTATTTACTTTAAATAAAAATTTAGAAAAATAAAAATTAAAAAAATATTCATGAAAATGATTACTATTCACAAACTTGGCTCAGTAATAACTTTTGCTACAGTTTTCTTTATTATGGCTACTGTCGCTTCGGCAGCATCTCTGAATGTGACTACAAAGTATACAAAGACAGGGGGAATTAAAGGGGCACTAAACTCCGTAGGAGATCAGGTTAATGGGGTTTCAATTTGCCCCGCTAATCCAACTGCCGGTTGTGATTTTGGGGATGATCCTCATTATAATAACAATGGTACGGTGAGTGATTCCTCAGACGATTTTTATGAAAATGATGGAGATTTGGTTGTGCGGACAAATGATGTATTTGAGATAAATGCAGCTTGGAGTTGGTCAGGCATTAAGGATGGACCAGAAGAAGAGGTGACCATTGTAGGTACTTTGCCTGCTACGGGTGAATATGCATGGACGGATGTTCCTGGCAGTTGTGCGGCTGGATCATCTAGCATTTCAGCGGATGGGCTTACAATTACTTGTGTGCGTAATGATTTTACTACAACAAATACTCATGCAGAGGATTTGTTATTTACAGCTAGAGTTTTGGGAGATGCTCCAAATGGGGCGACCCCAGGAGATATTTCATTTGAGGCATCTAGTTTAAATGCTCAGAGCGTGTCTGATGATACAGACAATACTTCTTTAACGATAACAGCGGCCCCTCGTTGGAATGTGGATAAAAGTGTGTATACGGCTTATGTGGGGCAGAGTTTTGATGATGATAATGATCCTGCGACACCAGAGGTTAATGGGTATATTATTAATTATATATTTTATATTGAGTCAGATGAAGTAGATGGTGAAACTGATGATGCACCAGCAGCCCTAGGAAATGAATCTATGGGGGACGATGCTACTTTTAACTTCATCGATCATATAGATGAAGTGGCTCCAAATGCTCAATTAGTTGGTTGTAATATGAGTGGGCGTCTTCCTAATCAGGATGGGTATATAGGCTCTAGTAGACCGATTACATTTAATGGTGCAGGATCTGTCTATGGTGATGGGGTTAATTCTAATAGAAAAATTCCACAACCAAAAGATGAGCAACAAATTGAATGTGTACAAAATGGGACTGATATAAATGTTACCGTGTCACATGTTAATGCTACTTTAACAAACGCACCAACTCATAGTTATAATGGAGTCGAGTTGCCAGTCAATAGAAAGATTGCGGCCATAGGTTCAATTAACGTTTTTGTTCCGTTGTCTGATGTAGAAGCTGGTCCTGATGGTCAAGCAGGGACAGCTGATGACGGAGAGTTGCCATCAAAAAATAAAATAAGAGGTTTTGACCCAACAACTCCGGCAGGTAATTCCAATTTTGGAGGGGAGACAGAGAGTGAGCTTGATAATGATTCAACTATTACATTGTATGGGACGAGAGGTAGTTTTGATAAATATTATCGAGGAGATGCGACAGGTGTTTGGACATATCCTGGAGGGCAGACTCCAACGCCACGGGCTGGGAATGGATTGGTTACACAGGGTTATGAATTTTCTACTATTTTAGCAAGCAATAACATAGGAGGTACTGCCTATACGGAGAATATGTGTGATGTTGTTGATGCTTATCGTCTAGAAATTCAAGATATTGAAGACAATACGATTTATAATATTATAAAAACTTATTATGGAAGTGCCTATCATGATAATACCAGCCCAATTATGTATAATGTTTGGAATGGTTCTGGCGATTATGACAATGGTCAAGCGCAGGGCCCTTATGAATTTGAGTATTCATCTACCTATGAAGATAATTCATGGTTGCCATCTCGTGGAGGTGATCAGTCAGTTTCACATAAGACAGAAATAGAGGCAGAGTGTAATGCTGCGACTGGTTGGCATGCTACCGCTGATGCTGCTAGAGCAGACGCTAATGGTATTGGAGCGGTGACTAAGGTGCGTATTAAATTAAGGGATGGTGTAGAACATATTCCTGGTGCCTATACATATTTTTGGCTTAATCATAAGGTAAGGGCAAATGATTTATTGACCGGCGCCCCATTACAGAAGGGAGATGAAATAACTAATTATGCAGCCAATTCATTTAATGGCGATAATCTTTCCGGATCAAACTATATTCCAAATCAGTATCCGGATGCAGCCTCTGGTACGGAAGGGGATAGAGTAACATTTTCTGGTGGAAAAGTTAGAATTGAGAAAACTGCAAATACTTCTAATACTTCACCAGGGCAGGAAGTAGAATTTACATTAGCCTCAACATATACAAATGATACGGGGATATCTGAAATTGGGCATGTTATTATTCGAGATATAATGCCAAATGATATCACATATGTTGCAGGTAGTGTGACTGGAGCAGCAGAACCAGCGATTGGAACTTGTGCTGACGTAGATGCTTCGCTTACTTGTGATGACAATGAAAATCAAGTTTTGATTTGGGATTTAGGTGATTTAAATACACAGGATTCTATTAGTAATATTGTTTTTAATGGAAAAGTGTCTACAACGGCAGCCGCTGGAAGTGTAACAAATATGTCTACAATATCTTCGCCGTCAGATGCTAGTGCTATTACTCAACGAAGGTCATCAGTAGGGTTAAATATCTCGGTACCTTCAACGCTTAACATTATAAAAACAACAGTGGATGTTGGAAAAAGGGAACGAACCACGGTTGGAGAAGATATTGATTATGAAATTGACTTACGAAATGGAAAGCCTGGAGATTTGACTGAATTAGATGTGATTGACATCTTACCATTTGCAGGAGATGGTGCAAATGGATCTATTAATTTTAACAATAGCACAACAGAGCGTGACATCAATACTGATTATCATGGAAGCAATGAGTTTGTTTCTATGAATGTAAGACAACATCCAGATTCAGCATCTGTGTGTGATTTAGCTGCAAATGGAGGGGTTAAATATTATTATACAGATGCTGATCCAACGACTATTAATTTGGCACCATCTGTTGGAGCAGAGAATGATTTAGGCAGTGCAAATACTATTTGGAAAGAAGGGACAGCTACAAATCCTCCAAATGAAATAGCCAGAAATGACATTACAGCTGTCAGAATATTTGGACCAAGCATAGAGGCCGATGGGATTTGTCAATTACAATTAAAGATGCATATCCAAAATAATTTAGCTGATGATGTGTATAGCAATTCTGCCGGAGCTACAGCTATTGGAGTAACTTTGCCAGTAATGTCTAACTCTGAAGCGGTAGTTATTGTTGGAAGCACTATATCAAATTTTGTTTTCAAGGATTTAAATGCTAATGGAATTCAGGATGCCGGAGATGAAGGAATTGAAAATGTTACCGTAGAGCTTTTGGATGGAGCAGGAAATCCAGTTGACAACCCTGCGACAGGACAGCCTTACATTGTACAAACAAATGCTCAGGGAGAATATATATTTGAAGGATTAAGTCATGGTGATTATCAAGTCAGATTTACAGCCCCAACTGATTATCAATACTCCAGTGCTAATCAAGGGGGTGATGATTCCTTGGATTCGGATGTGACAGATATTAATGCCCAAATCGGTACGACTAATACTATTGTTCTTGGCGTAGATGAAGATAATGATACTGTGGATGCGGGAATGTATAAGCTGGTTAGTATTGGTGATAGAATATGGCTAGATGCTAATGCAAATGGTATCCAAGACAATGGAGAAGGTAATATGGAGAATGTTCAAGTGAGGCTACTGGATGAACAAGGTAATCCCGTTGACGATCCAAATAATCCAGGTAATCCATATGTAGTAACTACCGATGCAAATGGAAATTATCTTTTTGATAATTTAATGCCGGGAGTGTACACAGTGGAAGTTGTTCCTCCAGCGGGTTATGTAATAGCACCACAAAATCAGGGAGGTGATTCTACAATTGATAGTGATTTTTCTAGAGCCACTAATCGTTCTCAGCAGATAACTCTTAATAGTGGGGATCATGAAGCGAATGTTGATGCTGGGCTATATCAACCAGTTGGTTTAGGCGATACTGTTTGGAATGATGCAAATGGGGATGGAATATTAAATAATGGTGAAACAGGCGTTGAAAATGTAACAGTGAGTTTATTGGATGGGGCTGGTAATCCAGTTGATGATCCAGCAAATCCAGGGACGCCATATGTGGTGCAAACAGATGCAAATGGAAATTATCTTTTTGAAAATATTCCAACAGGAGATTATCAAGTAGAATTTACAACTTTGCCAGCTAATTATATTTTCTCGCCACAAAATCAAGGAGGTGACGAGGCTGCTGATTCAGATGCCAACCAAACAACTGGCAGATCTGATGTAGTAACGCTTGGTGTGGGAGATACAAATTTAAATGTTGATGCTGGAATTTATTTGCCGGCTAGTATTAGTAATCTAGTTTGGGAAGACACCAACGGTAATGGTATTCAAGATGCTGGAGAAAATGGAATAGATGGTGTAGTTGTTCACCTATTAGATGGCAATGGTAATCCGATTGATGATCCAATGAATCCAGGGACACCGTATACCGTAACTACAGATGCAGGAGGTACATATGCTTTTAATAATCTTCCAGCAGGAGATTATCAAGTGCAGTTTGATTTGCCAGCTGGGTACAGTCCTTCGTTGCAAAACCAAGGTGGTGATGATGCGCTTGATTCAGATATTAATACTACAGGAAGAACAGAAACAATTACAGTGGCTGCTGGCGAAAATAATACAACAGTAGACGCAGGGTTGTATCGACCAGTAAGTTTAGGCGATTTTGTTTGGCAAGATAATAATGCCAACGGTATTCAAGAAGATGGAGAGCCAGCATTAGAAAATGTTGAAGTGCGATTGTTAGATGAGCAAGGTAATCCAGTTGATAATCCAAACAATCCTGGTAATCCATATGTAGTTCAGACAGATGCTAATGGTGGTTACATTTTTAATAACCTAGCTCCAGGAAATTACATTGTGGATTTTGTTACCCCAAATGACTATGCAATATCTCCGCAAAATCAAGGAGGCGCTGAAGAAAATGATTCGGATGCAGATGCAACGACACACAGAACAGATGTTGTGACATTAAATTCGGGTGATGCTAACGAGGATGTTGATGCAGGGATGTATCAGGCAGCTAGTATTGGAAATAAGGTTTGGCGTGATGATAATAGGGATGGTCTTCAGGACGATTGGGAGCCAGGTTTGGAGGGAGTTTTAGTAGAATTGTTGGATGGTGATGGTAATCCAGTTGATGATCCAGCCAATCCAGGAACACCGTATACAATTACTACGGGAGCAAATGGAGAGTATCTTTTTGAGAATTTAATTCCAGGAGATTATCAGGTGAGATTTACTCCGCCAGCCGATCACAATCCGGCGGATAAAGATCAAGGAGGAGATGACACTAAGGATAGTGATATTGATATGACAACTCTAACGACGGATACAATTACATTGGTTTCTGGGGAAAATAACACAACAATTGATGCTGGATTCTATGCACTTTATGCCAATGTATTTGATCCACCTTCAGCCGTTAAAACAGTGAGTGATAGTGGGGAAAATGAAATTGAATGGAAGATGGTTTGGATTAATGATGGAAATATGGTGGCAATTAATACGCAAATCCTCGACGATGTTCCCGCTGGAACAACATATGTCAGTAATAGTGTTTTGTGTGAAGCTAGGGGATTATCCACAACCAATGTTTGCGTTTATGATAGTGCAGAAAATAGAATTCGTTGGGAGGGGGATATTGCTCCAGACCCAGGAGGAACAACAGAAGATGACTCAGTGAATGAAGTGGTGATAACTTATCGTACTACAGTCCCAGAAGACATGGAGACTGTAGAGAATCAAGCAACTGCTAATTGGGATGCTAATGGAGATGGGGATTTTAATGATGATATTACCAGAGGTCAAGTGCCAATTATTACAGATGATTCTAATATTCATGGGGCAGACCCAACAATTTGGAAAAGAATTAAAAAGGAAGAGGGAGATGGTTCCATTGGTGATACTATTTGGTTGGATTTGAATAGCAATGGCAAACAAGACAAGGGAGAACCAGGCTTAGAAAATATTAGAGTTAAATTGCTTGATGACAAAGGACGAGTAGTCGCCCGAACTGATACTAATCACAACGGACATTATATTTTTGAAAATCTTCCGAAGGGAAAGTATAAGGTTGTTGTTAAAAAAGAAGATGTGGCTCAATACATTCAAACCTATGACCCAGACAGGAAGATGGACGGTAAAGATACTGTAAGACTAAGAAAGGGACAGAATTATACTAAGGGAGACTTTGGGTATATTAATAGAGAATTTAGGTTGGCAAAAACCGGAGGGAATTTAATTTTGTGGCTGTTGGTGATGGTTGGTATAGGAGTTTCTGTTGTTGGTATGAGTCTTAGTTTAAAGAAGTAGCCTATTTAAAATGTGCATTAAGGTGTGCAATAAAAATAAGAGTATATTTAAAAACAGCGATTTTTTCGCTGTTTTTAAAATAGCTAGATATAGTTTTCTATTTTTGGTAGTATAATTTGGTGAAAATTTAAAAGTATGGTATTATAAAATTAAATTGGAAAGATAATATCTTTGAAAGAATGGTTATTAAAAATAAAAAAATAATAAAAGTATTTAAGCTAAGAATAATGGGTGTAGCAACATTATTTTTTGGGTATACAACGCTACAAATGGCTAAAAGTATTTAAAAATTTTAAAAAATAAAAATTAAAGCAAGTATTATGTTACAAAAAAGCACGATGAGAACATTAATTAAGGCTACCAAGAAAATGGTAGTTAGGGTTGTTTGGGCGAGCCTTATTGTAGCGTTTTCATTCTTTCCCTATGGGCAATATTTGTTTTTGGGAATGGATTTTTCCGATACAGTTTTTGAAACACAAACAGCCTTAGCTGCTTATGTGCCTCCTGTAATTATTCCAGCAGGGGGATTAGAGATTAACTATAATTTGGATAATAATCTATCAGATTCTACATCGCCAGCAAACAATGCAACAAATATTAATAATGCAAGTTTTAGCACGGATATACCATATGTAAATAGTAATACACATAGTATAGATTTTGGAACATCAAATACTTCAAAGAGACTAGTTAGTGCCGACAATGTAGGTATTACAGGGACTGACTCTAGAACTCTTTGTTCCTGGGCAAAATTTGACAATCTTACAGGGGTTCAGATTCCTGTGTATTGGGGTAGTAATGGAACAGGAACAAACTTTGGTTTCTTTAAAGGAAATGACAACAAAATTAATTTATGGGGCAAGGGACCCGGAAAAGATGTTGCGACAGATATAACAGCTGACACTGAATGGCACAACTATTGTTTCACTTATGATGGAACTTATGCTCGTGGATATTATGATGGTGCGCTTATTACAACGGGAGGATTTGTTGGAGGTAAAAAAGAAACAGTGCTTACAACAACTGATGGAAAGCTAATTGTTGGTATGGGTGCTTCAATATCTGGGAATAACTATTCACTTAGAGGTAAGGTAGATGATGTTCTTTTATACAATCGCGCACTTTCAGACACAGAGATTCAAAATATGTACAGCAATAGTAACATTGATGTAAGACTTCAATATAACGGTGGAGGAGGAAGTTTGGATACTTTAACATATTCAAATAAATCTTTTGCTGAAAAAGCAGAAGGTTTGGCTTTGAGTTCTGATGGAACAAAACTGTATATAGTTAATGAGACTAATACTTTAAAACAATATGATCTAACTACTCCATTTGATATTTCTACAGCAACCAATGTTCAAAATGTTACTATTCCACAAGTTGATAAAGGGAACGCTGTTCACTTTAGTCCAGACGGGACAAAAATGATTATTTCTGATGATGCTAATATTAATTCTGATATTCACTCTTATTCTCTATCAACTCCTTGGGACGCATCTACCCTGACTCATACTGGAAATTATTCAGAATCTTTTTTGCGAGCTATGGGATTAGATTTTTCAGAAGATGGAACGAGAATGTTTGTTTCTAAAGACCATTCTTCATCAGATAATACAGTTGGATATACTCTATCAACTCCTTGGGATTTAAGTACTGTTACTCAAGACTCAACTTTTTCATCAGGCTTTGTTAGTGGTGGAATAAATGTAAACAAGAGCGGAACTAGAATGCTTCTTTTGAAATCTATAAATGATAGAGAAATTAAAGAATACGAACTTACAACAGCTTTTGATCTTTCTACTGCCACTGAAATAAATAGTTATCCTGCTGGAGGAGAAACGGGCTCAAATATTTATGGATTAACAACTGATAGTGCAGGAAATATTTATCTTGGTTCTGACAATGGAGCTTATCAATATGCAGCGCCGGGAGTTTACAAAGAAACTTCTGCTAATAATGGGGAAGTTGTTAAAAGATTAGAAGCTATAACAATTAAAGCTTTTGGGGAAGATTTTAATGGTACAGTTGGGCAAGCTTTAGATGCAACTGCTTATTCTATTTCAGGACAACCTGCTGGATTAACACCAGTGTTAACACTGATTGCTCAAGATGAAGTAGAACTTTCTTTCACGGGAAGTGCTAGTAGTCATTCAGATGCTGATGATATCTTTTCGGATTTATCATTCTCTTTTAATGATGCAGCTTTTCAAAATTATACAGCAGCAGATGTTCAAAACACAAGTAATGTTATAAAAACAAAGTTTGATTTTGATGATCCAGTAAAGGCACCATCTCCACCAGCACCAGATATGACAGACGCTACAGACAGTGGTAATAATACGGACAATGAAACATCAAACATTACACCAAATTTTACGGTTACATGTACTGGAGCAGGAAAGGAAATTAAGTTATATGTAGATGGAGTAGATTCTGGTGCTACACATACTTGTGTTGGTGTAGGAAATGAAGAAATAACAGCTAATGCTTTTTCAGCAGTGGGAACCTATAATATAACTTATACAGAGACTACTGATGGATTAGAAAGCTTTCCATCAGCAGGGTTAGACATAGAAATTATTTATGGTTTAAGTGTTGAGAATGTAAGTAATGGACAAGAGGGAGGAGTTGCAACTTTTAAATCAAAATTAAATCTTCCTTACACTGGAACCTATGGGATACAAATATATTATGACACAGAAGGAGTGGAGTTGGATCCAACACTTTCTGCTAAGAAAAATGGAGTTCCTTACCCACCTCAACCAGCTGATTTTTCATCTGTATCACCAAATAATTCAGTATTTTCTCCAGGTTCAGCAATTGAAAATCAAATTACTGTTAATATAGAAGATGACGATGAAGCGGAAGGTGATGAGACTTTTAGATTTAAAATATCAAGTGTTAATAAAGGTCAAGATGATAAAGTTGAATTAACTATACCTGATGTAATCTCGACTATTCTGGCTAATGATTTTCCAACACCCCAAACACCTACTGTTGCACCTGATATGACCGCAGCCACTGATTCTTATTATGGTCAATCTGGAAGCAATACAGATGATTTAACATATTACACAAATCCAGTATTTAAGCTTACTTGTTCGGCATCAAATATTACTCTTAAATTATATATTGATGGACAAGATAGTGGGGTGACAGGAGATTGTAATGCTGCTGGAGAGATTGATGTAACTGCTCCAACTATGAGCGAAGGTAACCATACGATTACTTATACAGAAAATTACGAAGCAACAGAATCAGGACAATCGCCAGCATTAGATATTGAAATCGATACCACAGCTCCAGCGCAGAACGATATAGTTATTACAAGTCCAGCTGATAATACTGGTGTTGCTGAAACACGACCAAATTTTCAGGGGACATCAGAGCCGGGCAATTTGATAAATGTTAGGTTTAATGGTTGCCGCCTAGCCTGGTCTACTATTGCTGATGCTAACGGAGATTGGGCTTGTACATCTTCCTATGATTTTCCCGATGGACAAAATACTGTTGCACCATGGGCAAGAGATAGTGCAGGAAATGGATGGACAATAGGAGTAAGCAACACTATTACTACAGGAGTACAACCTCCAGAAGCACCGGCCAGTGCACCAGATATGACTGATGCTACAGACAGTGGAGTTGATAATCAAGATGATATTACCAACGACAGCACACCAGACCTTGATGTTCAATGTAGTAAGGTCGGGAATACTATTAAAATATATGTTGATGGACAAGACAGTGGACTAACTCACACCTGTGCTTCTGTTGGGACTGAAACAGTCACAGCAAACAATATTTCAGATGGATGGCACAGTGTTTCTTATACTGATACTGACCCAATTGGGGGAGAATCGGGAGAGTCGCCAAGTCTAACAATAAAAGTTGACACTTCTGTGCCAGCCGATCCAGCAATAACAAGTCCAGCAGATAATTCTATTACTAAAGACACCACACCATCAATTACAGGGACAGGGTATCCAGCAGACATTATTACAGTAAAAGATGCAAATGGAGATGTTGTTTGTTCTGCTACCGTTACGGGTCTTGGAAAATGGAGTTGTACCCCCACAAATCCTTTACCGGAAGGAAGTACAAATTTAATTCCAACTGCCAATGATGTAGCCGGAAATGGACCAGTATCAGGAGCAATAGTAACAGTGACTGTAGATACAACACCACCAACCACCCCTACAATTGCCCCAGATATGACAGCGGCTACAGATAGTGGAATAAATAATGACGATGAGACAAATAATTCAACACCAGATTTTAATGTTATTTGTTCAGAAAATGGAACAGTTACATTATATGTAGATGGGACAGCTAATGGTACAGCAACCTGTGTAGGAGGAATGGCAACATTGACACCATTAACAGCTCTTACGGAAGGAGCTCATAATATTACTTTTAGTGAATCAGATACTTCAGGAAATGAATCAGTGCAGTCACCACCGTTAGCAATGGTTGTTGATACAGCTAATCCAAGTACCCCTACAACTGTCACAACACCAAGTCCAGCTAAAGATGGAGATGTTGTTAGCACAACAGTTTCAGGAACTTCTGCAGGGGACTCAGTTTCTATCCCAGGGATGAGTTGTAGTCCTGACCCGTCAACTGGAACAGACATTACTTGTACTGGAACAGTTGGTCAAAATGGACTTGATAATTCTACACCAATAGTCACCACAACAGATGTTGCCGGAAATACCACTACAACAAATTCTGATTTAATTATAGACAACACAGCACCAGTAGTGGATTCATTTTCTGTAGATTTGACAGGAGCAAATCCAATATTAACTTTTGTCGGTTCAGATAATGTAGCGGTAGACCATTATGAAATTCAATATGATGGAGCCGGAGCATTTACAACAGTAACAAGCCCAGTAACAACTACCTTCAATACCACAGATTTACATTCTGCTACCATAAAGGTGGTTGATACCGCAGGAAACGAAACAACAAAAACTATTCAATGGCCACCAGAAATTATCATAAATGCACCAACAGTTTTAAGTAATGGAGACATTACGGATACAACATTTACAGTAACATCACCAACGGGGGCAGATATTACAATTGATAGTATTGTTGGGGGAACTGGCTTTACAAATTGTACGGGAGCTGGAGGAGATACAACTTCTCCTTATGCATCACCAGTGACTTGTGACACCGGGACAATCTCTACTACAGGAGATTTAGAAATAACAGTTAGTGATGGAGTTGGGACAGGAAATGCTTCTAAGCATTATGTAATTGATAATGTGGACGCAACAATTGCATTTTCAGCACCAACAAAAACAGATAATTCACCAATAACTGTAGCTATTACGGTTACAGATAATCATGGAGTAACAGCAGCAAATGTTAGTTTAGGTGGAGGAAACACTGTTCAAAATGGAGGGTTAAATTGTACTCAAGTTACAAATACTCAAGTAAATTGTACTCTTGAAATTCAAGATGGAACAGACAATAAAGATATTGAAATTTTGGTAACTGATGATGCTGGTAATCAAGTATCAAGTACAGATACCGGATATACAGTGGATACAACACCACCAAACATGCCAGTGGTTACGTCTCCAGCGGACAACAGTACAAGTAATAACAATACCCCAACTGTAACAGGAACAGCAGAACCAGATTCAGTTGTGACTATCTATGTGGATGGAACACCAGTTGGAACAGCAACGGCTGATGCAAATGGAGATTATACTTTCGACATTCCAGCACCAGGGCTTACAGATGGAAATCATGCTATTACAACAACAGCAACAGATAGTCAAGGAAATATTTCTCCAGCTTCAACACCAGTAAATATTACCATTGATACGGAAAATCCAGATGCTGCAGTAATAGCTTCACCAACTGATGGGAGTATTACTACAGATACAACCCCAACATTTACTGGAACAGGAGAAGAAGGGGCAATAGTTGATGTGAAAGATGAAGATGGAAACACGGTTTGTTCTACAACAGTTCAAGCAGGTGGAGCTTGGTCATGTACACCTGCAAATGAAATAACAGGTGGGGTGCATAATTTCACACCAGAAGTTACAGACGCTGCTGGAAATGGTCCAGTGGTAGGGGATTCAATTACGGTGACAGTAGATACAACTCCAACGGGAGTACCAGATATGACTGATGCTACGGATACTGGAACAGAAAATGCTGATGATATTACAAACAATGCTACGCCAGATTTTGTTGTGCCATGTTCGGGAACAAATCCAGTTACGCTCTATGTTGATGGAGTTGCTAGCGGTACAGCAAATTGTGCCGGTGGAACAGCTACTATTACAACTAATCCAGCAATGACAAACGGAGAACATGCTGTAAGTTTTACAGAGACTATTATAGGAGTAGAATCACCAAAGTCCCAGGCACTGACAATTGAGATAGACATAATAAATCCAGAGATTCCTAACATAACATCACCAACAGACGGTACTGTAACAACAGATAATACGCCAACCTTAACAGGAATTAGTGAAGTCGGAGCAATAATTGATGTAAAAGATGAAAATGGTACGACTGTGTGTAGTACGACTGTGCAGACAGACGGAACTTGGACTTGTGATACGACTTCCCTTAGTTAGGGTAGCACAATATTTACACCGTACAGTACTGATACTGCAGGAAATGGTCCAATAGCCGGGGCAACAACAACAATCACTGTTGACACAATGGCACCAGATACGCTAGCGGCGCCAAATGTACAGGGAACACCGATAACAAATAATACAAGACCAACAATCACTGGTGCGTGTGTAAGTGGTGATATAATTACAGCACAGGTTGACGGAGTAAATATTACTCCAACAAGCGTGTGCATTGGCAATCTTTATTCTATTACACCAGATACACCGTTTACAGAAGGTGATCATACTGTAAATGTAATGGCGACAGATGCGGCAGGCAATGTTTCAGACGTATCACCAGGTACAGATGTTACAATAGATACTTTTATACAATCACCAACAATTAATGCCCCAACAAATGGCGCTCCTGTTGTGGGAGCAGCGGAGCAGGGCTCAACGGTTGTTATTGTGACACCATCTGGGGCAACTTGTACAACAACGGCAACTGCTGTTGGTAGTTATTCTTGTACACTTTCTCCGGATCCGATAGATGGTGAAGATGTTACAGTTACAACAACAGATAGTGCGGGAAATAGTAGCACTATAACAATAAGCGAAGGGATAAATGTTAATATTTCGTTTAACGATTCTGATGGTGACGGTAATCCAGATAGTGAGGAAAATGTTGCGCCTAATGGTGACGGGAATGGTGATGGTATACAGGATGCACAACAAAATTCAGTAGCAACTAAAACAAATCCTGAGACAGGTGCCTATACAACGTTCGAGG
>JAUUEI010025541.1:0-19578 GCA_032274625.1 Depressigyra globulus
AAACTTGTTATAAATATGCTTACAGATGATGACTAAAACTTACTATATCCATATAACAGGTACTGTTCAAGGTGTTGGTTTTCGTCCCTTTGTCTATCAAGAGGCTAAACGGCTATCTCTAAAAGGAAAAGTTAGTAATAACTCTGATGGGGTAAGTATCGTTATAAATGCAACTCAAAAAGAGTTAGATAGTTTTTTAGATACTCTAACTTCAAAGCTACCTCCACTTGCAAAGATAGATAGTATAGAGCATAAAATTATAGATTTTGAGGAGTTTGTAGGTTTTTCTATCATCCAAAGTCAAGATAGTGGTAAAAAAACAACTCTTATACCTCCTGATATATCTATCTGTAAAGCTTGTGAAAAGGAGATGTTTGACAAAACAAATCGCCGTTATCTTCATCCTTTTATAACATGTACTGATTGTGGAGTTAGGTACTCTATCATCAAAACTCTTCCTTATGATAGAAAAAACACATCCATGAGTAGTTTTAAGATGTGTAAATCTTGCCAAGAAGAGTACCACAATCCAAACGATAGAAGATACCACGCCCAACCCATAGGCTGTCATGAGTGTGGGGCAAAGCTATCCATGAGTATAAAAGAAGCCGTAAAGCATCTAAAAGATGGAAAGATCGTAGCTATAAAAGGAGTTGGTGGTTATCATCTAACTTGTGATGCTACAAACAGTGAGGCTATAAAAAAACTAAGAGATAGAAAACATAGACCAGATAAACCCTTTGCTGTGATGGTAAAGGATATATCAAAAGCAAAAGAGTTAGCAGATATAAACTCTTTTGAAGAGGAACTTTTAAGCTCAAATCAGAGACCTATAGTTCTTTTAAAATCAAAACAAAAACTCCCCTTTGAAGTAGCACCAAATATATCTAAAATCGGACTTTTTTTACCATATACTCCTCTTCATCTACTTTTACTTGATACGCTTGATAGACCAATGGTTGCAACTTCAGCAAATGTTACAGACGAGCCGATATGCACCGATATAAACTCTTTAAAAAAACTAGAGAGAGTTTATGATTTTGTAGTTGACCACGATAGAGAGATTGTAAATGGTTGTGACGATAGTGTGGCTATGGTTGTAGATGGGCAGACTATCATGCTAAGACGAGCAAGAGGTTATGCTCCAAGCTCTATTAAACTTCCTTTTAAACTAGAGAAAAATATCTTAGCCCTTGGAGCAAACCAAAAAAGCACCATCGCCATAGGTTTTGAAAATGAAGCTATACTTTCTCCTCATATAGGCGACTTAGATACGATAGAGTCGGTTGAGTATTTTCATAAAAATATAGAGAGTTTAAAAAGGGTTTATGATTTTACTCCTGATATAGTGGCATGTGATAAGCACCCAAACTATGAGTCAACAAAATATGCGAAGCAAAACTACAAAGCTATAAAAGAGGTTCAGCACCACTATGCTCATATTTTAGCTGTCATGGCTGAGAAAAAGTTAGATGGAAAAGTTTTAGGAGTCTCTTTTGATGGCACTGGATACGGAGATGATGAAACTCTTTGGGGTGGAGAGTTTTTAGTTTGTGATTTCAAAGGCTTTAAAAGGGTAGCTCACTTTAGAGAGTTTAAACTTTTAGGAGGAGCTAAAGCTATAAAAGAGCCAAAAAGAGTAGCTTTGAGTCTGCTTTTTGATATATATGGCAAAGATGTTTTAAAGATGCAAAATCCTACAACAGAAGCTTTTTCACAAAATGAACTAAAAACTCAGTTTACTATGTGGCAAAAAGGTTTAAATGCTCCTGTATCCTCATCATGTGGACGGATATTTGATGCAGTTGCTTCTTTAACTGGGGTTTGTCAAGTGATGAGTTTTGAGGGAGAGAGCGGAATGCTTTTGGAAGAGCTTTATGATGAGAGTATCAAAGATAGTTACCCTATAGCTCTTTATGATAAAGAGATAGATTTTTTACCCATGATTGAAGATATTCTTGATGAGAAAAGTCCTTGTGTAGCAGTTTCAAAGTTTTTTAATACTCTAGTAGAAATCATCGTCATGATAAGTAGTGAGTATGATTTGCCTCTGGTTTTAAGTGGTGGAGTTTTTCAAAACAGAGTACTTTTAGAGCTTGTTTTTAAAAAAATACCTGATGTAATAGTAGCAAATGAGATACCACCAAATGATGGAGGAATAGTTTTAGGGCAGATTGTGGCTAGGTAAATATTTATTTAGTTTACCAATACCTATAAACAACTCCAAATGAGAAATAATCTTCTTGAAAATGATTTGAGATACCACTAGCATAAGTTGTATTTAGTAAAAGAGTATCTCTTTTATAAACTTTTTTAGCTACTCCAATGTTTAGGCTATAGCCTAAATGGGAGTTGTTGTTATATAAAACTGTTGTGTCAAAATATGGTTTTAATCCCCAACCGAACCTATTTTTAGCACTATTTCCAACTCCCATGTTTAGACCAGTTTGCCAGTATCCTTTAGGCAATAACTCTTTATAGTATCTTGTTTGCCACTCTATTGAAGTAAATAGTTTGTAGTAGATATCGGGGTAACCAAACTTTATGGTATGTGTGTAACTAAGTTCATAGAAGTTTGAAAATCCTAAAGTTTTATTGTTATCTTTAAACTTGTTGTATCTATAGTTTGCTAAGATATTGTCTCTTTTTGTGGCTTGATAATTTAGGTTTAAATTGATGCTATTTTTTTTGCCATGTAGAAGTAGATAGTTAGTTGTATTGTCCTTTTCATTGTATGCAAAAGTGGAGTTTAGTTGCCATCTTTTATGACTGTGTTCTATTCCAAATTCATAAACTTTATCTACCTCTTTACGCTCTCTTATGCCAACTTTGAAGTGTAATTTACTCTTTTTAAATGATCTGTAAAGCTCAAGTGAAAGTTGCTTATCGTTTTGTTTTAAGCCATGGGATGTTTGGGCTTGTATGTAAGAAGTTAAGGTATCATTGTCATACACTTTTATACCAATATCTGTTTGATTATATTTTAAAGAACCTCTATCTATCTGCTGTGATGAAAGTTCAAATGTTGGTTTTTTGTTTATGGTGTTTTTTATAAGTTGGATTTTTAAAGCATTGTTGTAAGGGTTGTTTAATATCTCTTTTTTCAACTCTTTAGTTGCTTTTTTATTTTGATTTGTTTTAAAAAGTGCTGTTATCTTGTTATTTATCGGAAGGTGTTTACCTTTAGTTGTTAGCTTTTTAAGAGTTTTTAAATCATCACTCTTAAGGGTTATAAAAAGTTCTAACCAATCCTTGTTGATATGATTTTTTTCTCTTAGGAGTTTTATCTTTTCCAATGCATCCATCTGCATAAGCATGCCTATTTGAAGGTTTGTGATGTTTTTCTTTGAAATTTTGCCTTTTGCTTTATGTAAGTATCTTTGAGCATTAAGTGTATCAAAGTGCAAAGCTAATCTAAGATAATCAAAATAACTATTTTTATCTTTTTTAGAACTTGCATCTTGTTGGCAAAGTATCCATGCTTTGAGAAGATGGTTGTTTGCTGCATCTGTGTTGTTATAGAGGTTATACATATCTGAAACTAAAAGATGAAGCTTCCAATCTTTTGGATTTTGTGCTAGTAAGGTATCAAGATAGCGTTTAGCTTGTGGAGATTTTTCTAAAGATAGATAGCCAAGAGCTAGGGGAAGATAAAAACTACTCTGTTTTGGAAAAGTTTTTTCGATAAACTTTAACTCTTTTTTTAAAGCTTTTTTATCAGATGTTGAGATAAGAGACCAAAGATATGCAGAGTGAACTTCTTTTGAATTTGGTGAAAGTTCAAGTGCTTTTTTATAATAGTTCCTTGCATCAACCTCAGGTTTATCTTGTGCATAAAGTAGCCAAAAGTTTGCATCTTTTTTTACTTTTTTTAAGAGTGATTTATCTAGGTTTTTTATGATAGCTGAAACTTCTTTTGGATTATTTTGGGCATAGATGAGTTTGTAAAAATTGGCTACATTTTTCTCTTTTTCAAACTGCTTTTGATTTAGTCTTAGATAAGTTTTTCTATCTCTTTGTTTTGCTAGTTTTATAAGTTGCTCAAACTCTACTTTTTTAAGAGACTCTTTTTTCTCTTTCTCTTCTAAAGCTTGATAAAGTTTGTCTTCTTTTTGAAGGATATATGTTATATTTATAAAAAGTGAACGAAGTTTTTTATCTTTTATCTTATGATTTTTAAGGATATCGTAGGCTTTTTGGTACTTTTTTTGGCTAAAGAGTATCTTTGTCTGCATGGTTAGTAACTCTTCATCTTCTCTATATCGTTTGTTGTATGCAGTGAGTGTTTTTAGTATATCTTTGTGGTTTTTGTAAGTTTTTTGTAAAAGTATACTCTGTTTTAGTATCTCTTTTTTGGGATTGTTTTTGTAGTAGTTTTCTAAAAACTCTGCCCCATGTTTTAGATATCCTAGATCATCGTAAAGTTTGCTAAGTTGTTGTAAAACTTCTTTGTCATACTTTTTTAAAAAGCTTTCTTCTAAAAACTTCAACTCAGTTTTTTTATCATGGGTAGCTATAGAGAGGTTTAAGAGCTTTTCTAGATAACTTTTATCGTTTGTTAACTTATAAAGTTTTTCATAGTACTTTTTTGCCTTATCTGGTTTTTGAGTCCAGATAGAGAGTTCTGCACACTTTTGTAGCCAATACTCACTACCATATAAATCTGCTGCTTTTGTAGCTATCTTATAAGCGTTATTTAAATCTTTGTTATAGAGCATCACATCTAACGAGAGTCGAAGAAGTTTGTCATCTTTTTTCTCTTGTGTATCTGCAAACAGAGATAGTGTAAAAAGTAAAACTATAAGGAGTTTTTTTATCATAAAACACCTCGTCTTTTCATAACTTTCAAGCTAAATTCTCTAGCTTTTTTTAATTGTTGATTTGCAAGGTAGATGTTTATAATTTTCTCTGCATATTTATCATCGTTTATAAAATCATCTTCATACTTTTTTATAAACTCTAACGCTTTTTTTGTATCTTTATCTAAAAAGTAGTAATTAATAGCTTTGAAAAAATCCTCTTTGTCTAAATCTTTTTCATATCTGTTTTTGAAAAAATTACCCAAAGTTTGGAACTTCTTTTGGCTCTCAAAATGCTGTCTGTAAAGAGTGAGAAGTTTAGGTGTCTCTTGCTTTTTTACAGCTTTTGTTAAGATATCTCCAGCATCTTTTTTAAGTTTTAACTCTTTAGCTAAAAAGTAACTCTCTATTACCTCATCTTCATCGACAATTTTGGCATTGTAAATCCTCTTTTGATAAGCTAAAAGTGTAAGTTTTTTAAGTTTTAACTCTTTTGATTGATGTAGAGTAAAGTACCATAACGGTGGTCTATCGGTAGATAGAAAATATAACAATTTATCTTTTAACTGCTCTTTTAAAATATCTTTTTGTTTTGGTATCGTCTCTTTTTGATATTTACTTTTTAAAAGATTGTAGGCTAGGGTATCTATGTCTGAGCTGTTGCTATTTTTGTTGTAGTTATTTAACATCTCTTGGGATTTTTTTAGTTTTCCCATCTTGAGGTATATCTTTGCAAGTTTGAGATAGTTCTCTTTTTTGTTTGGATAAGCTTTTAGGATATTTTGAAGATATATAACAGTCAAATCATAGTTACTCTCTTCATCTTCTATATGCTTTTGGATACTGTTTTTTGGAAAAAAGAGAACTAGCATGAGTGTTGTGAACACGATGAGTGCTAGGGTTTCAGTTTTTGTAATGATGCTCTTTTCTCTATTTTTTAACAAAATGAACCTCTAAAACTTTACTCTTCTTGCTTTTTATTTTTAGTGTTTTATTGTTGATTTTATTTTTTGTATCTGTTTTCCAGCCATTTGGCAGATAAAAAGTAGCTTCTATCAAAGCATGGCTTTTAAGTTTAAAAAATATCTCTTTTGAGTTTTTCTTAAAGCTTTCAAGTTGGGCATTTGACTCTATTAGATATGGCATGGTTGGTTTAGTTTGTTTGAGCTTTAAGATATACTCTCCAGTTGTATCGAGTGAAATGAATCGTGCATTTTCCTCATCTTTAAACCCTATCACACCTTTTGAATTTTCTATATCTGGGTATCCTAAACTCTTTTCTATCCTAAGTGTTCTAAGCTTTCCTTTGTTTTTTATGATAAATGCATCTTTTACTTTCTCTATAGATGTGGCATAAAAATCTTTTACAATTGGGATATATTCGGAAGTAAAAAGTGCTAACAGTTTCTGTTTTTGTGTCCAGTTATAAACTGCTTTAAGTGCATCAAGTGAAGCTATCTTTGAAGCAGAGTAGAAGTGATAATAGATGTTAACAGGTTTTATCCTTCTTGGTTTATTGGTCAGGTTGAAGGTTTGGATAACATCTTTATATCCCCAAAAAGGTCCATGCCAATCGTTTGTGTAAATGTTTTCATTTTGCATGCCACAGTAAGTTTGCCAAAAGTCTCCTCTTTGCAAACCAAAGGGGGCATTTCTTCCAAGATAAGGATGAGATGATGTTATGGTAGTGTCTCCACCGTTTATAGTCTCTAAGTTTGCCATCTCACTCATCTCTAAAGCATCAGCACGAGGTAGACAATCTCCTGTCCAAAAGAAGAGTTTACACTTTTTAGTAGTTGTAGAGAGTTTATCGTTTATAAAATCAACACTACCTAGAAGCTCTCTTTTTAGTGAAAAGGTATAGTTTGGTATAGGAAGATGATAAGCAGTATGATCTCCTCCGTCATCTTTTCCTTCTGCCAGTTTTTGCCATTTGAAAGGGTGTGAAAAACTATGACTAGCAATCTCAACAAAAGAAAGCTCATATATATCTTTTGCAATTTTTTGCATCTTTGGAGCTATATCTTTATAAAGCCCTTTTTCTCCTATCTCGCCTTCGATGATAGAGATAGAGTGGGGGAGTTTGTATCTTTTTAGTATATCATGGTAGAGAACTTGTGCTGCATATTTTTTGGTGTCAAATCTAGCTTTTTCTATAAAACCATCTCCATCGATATGGATAAACATCACTCGTCGTCCGTTTTGTGTAGTAGGGTCAGGAACTGGCATGGAAGGAAGTTGTAAGCCTTTTTTGAAAAAATAAAATGGATCTACTATCCACATAGGTTCATTGTCTATATCTCTAACACAACTCTCGCCGATACCATACCCTCCCCAAGAAGTAAGTGCCATGGCATCTATACTATCACCAGAACTATTTTGGGCTTTTATCAGAGTTTTAGCATTGTCTGCTTTGATAGAGTAGGGTATATCATTTACCATCGCTGGTAGTTCTATACCTACATGTTTATCTTTTTGTAGGATTTTACTAAAGAGGTTATCTTTGAAGTTGGAGCTTTTTTCTATCTTTATATGAAGCAGTTTTTCTAAGTCACTATCAGGCTCTATCCCAAAATCATTTATAAAGAGTACTTTTTGTCCCTCTTTTAGTAACTTTTTTAACCACTTTTTATATAACGGTATATCTTTCATATATTGTGATGGCCAGATGATAACACCTGCGTATCTGTCAACTCCTGCATAAGGAAGGGTATCTTTGATATCTTTTAAGATTGGTATAAAGCCTAGATATTCAAGTGGCATACTACTCATAAGGTGTGCACTTGAATAAACTTTATCACCATCTTTTAAAAACGAAGAATCATATAAAAGTAAAACTTCTCGCTTGATACTCTCTTTGACACCAGTTCCAAAGTGTTTTAGGTAGATATCTGTTAGATATGGAACATACCCTTCATCGGCTATCTTTTTAGCAGTCTCTAGCCGCTCTTTTGTTTTTGATGGTGGAAGATAATCTATAACGATAGGAGTAAGGTTACAACTTTTTGCATCGTTTAGTTTAGCTCTTATCCATGAGGCATCTTTTGGTGGTACATCTATATAGGTTTTAGCGTTTGCATCTATGCCTTTATATAGAGATTCTATAGCAAAACCATCCATGGTATGACAAAGGGTATCCATGACCTCAACACCACGGTTAGCGATAAACTTTGCATCTGGAAATCTTCTCTTCATCTTTTTTAGAAGAGTGGATAGTGCTTGGGTCTGTTTAGTTTTATCAATCGCCACAGAAAAAACAGCATCAAGTGTGTCTAAAAAGAAGTTTTTATATCCTAGTTTTACAAGTGTCTGCATATATGAGAGTAAAAAGTTTTGATACTCTAAGTTACTTATATCTACTATCTCAGAGTCCCATGCTCTGTTTTTGGCTAGTTTCCACTCTTTGGGAATCTCTTTTTTGTGTCGCCACTTTTCATACTCTCCAACACTCACATAAGCAAAGAGTTTGTTAGGATATCGTTTTGCCCATATAGGATTTGTTTGAGCAGTGTCTACGACTACCCAATCATAAGCTGCTATAAAATCTCCACTTATATCATCAGCATAAAAAAGTGCAACACTAGGTTGTTTGTTGGCAAACAAAGAGCTTGTTAAAAGTAAAAAAACAAATAAAAAACTACTGCAACATATATGTTTCATACTCTAACCTTTTTATAACATAACCAAGCCAAACAAGGCTGATGATAAGAACAGCCAAAAGTGCAACAGCAAACCCATACCCAAAGAAAAAAGCTCCCAATTGGATGGAGATATAACTTCCAACAGCATTAAATAGAAAAAACAAGATACTAAGATACATCGCTTCTCTTTGTCTATCTAAGTAAAATAGTATCGCTAACACCGACATAAAAGCAAGTTGAAGTTGTGTACCTATCAAATCCACATAAAAGAGTGGCAGATAAAGTTGAGGGATATTTAGTAGTGAAAATATATCTTTAGAAAAGATATATATGATAAGGTTAAAAATCCCTTGAACTATCAGTATCTCTCTTAGTGAAAGTCTAACGGTATCTATCATCTTGTATCGTTCATTTTTAACCATCTTTAGAGTTCCATCTCCTCTGATAGAGTCATAATAGTTATCATAGTTTTCTGCAAAATCAGCCTCTAGCCTATAAAAAAAGACAGCCATGCCAGGGATGATGGCAAGATAAGCTAAAAATATCGGTAAATCATAAACTATAGAGGCATTTAAGTTATCTACTACTACATTCTCACTAAGTGGTGAGTACCAAAAGAGGACTTTATCTATCCAAATAGCTATGTTGTAAAACAGTCCTGTAATGCCTAATTTAAAGTAAAAACTCTTTTTTTGAAAAAAATCAAACCTCACAAGATAGTGCGAAGGGTAGTGTATGATGATGGCTGAGGTTAGGATGAAAAAAAGTAGACTATTTCCCAGTAAAAAAGAGAGCATCAATCCCTCTTTACCCATATCCTTAAAAACGATACTTAGTACAAAAATAAGTGTATAACTAACAAGATAAGCAACAAGTGTAAGTCTAAAAAACTGCAAACTAGTGGCTAATATATTTGATATCCAAACACCATTTAAGACTAAAAAAGTACTCATAAAAAGAAGTAAGTATAAGTTTGATTGGGAGTATAAAAGCCACAATCCAAAAGGAACCACAAACAGTACTCCAAAAAAGAGAAGCACAAGAAGCAGACCCAAAAAGTTAGGCAAAACAAGATTCTCTTTTTTCTCAAATATCTTATCAGCCACAAATCGTGTAAAAGGGAGTTGAAAAAAACTACTAAAAACCAAACTAGAAGCCATGATAACCACATAAGTTGTGATAGCTTGAAAGTTATCGCTTGCAACATCAGCTGTAGACAAGGCAAACGATACAAATCCAACTAACATGATAACTATCATCGAGATAACCCATGGACCACTACTTAAAACGGCTGATATAGAGTAAGTCTCAAGCATGGATATGATAGTGCCTCGTTTGAGTATCTTTTTGAGTTCAAAGCCTATTCCTGCCATGACAACGCCTTTTTATAGATATCTCTGTAAGTGTCAAAAAACTGTTTTTGTGTATAAAATGTGTTTACTCTTTTCAAGCCATTCTCTTGAGAAGTTTTCCAATACTCTTCATCTTTTAAAAGTTTGACATAAGCATTTGCTAAATCTGCTGCATTTGCTATCTGTACTACTTCTCCAGCTTTTCCTATATCTATATCTTCTTGGTTTAAAGCTCCATATATGAGTTCACTACATGAGCCAACATCAGTAGCTACACATGGAAGTCCCGCTGCAAATCCTTCAAGTATCACTAAAGGCATACCTTCGCTTATAGAAGTGAGTGTTAAGATACCACTTTTTGGGAGTATGTCATCGATATTTTGAAAGCCTAAAAACTTGATATTTTTCTCTAAAGATAGATTTTGTACTATCTGAAAACACTCAAGAGCATAGTTTTGGTCTTCATCCATGGGACCTACTATCCAACCTTCAATATCTGGTATCTCTTTTGTAGCGATTCTTATAGCTCGTATAAATGTTTTGATATCTTTGATAGCCACAACACGACCTATGAGTGTTACCACTTTTGGAGTAGTACTCTCTCTTTTTTCTAGACATTTTGATAGTCGTTTTATATCTACGCCATTTGGTACTACTGAACATCTCTCTTCTTTAGCACCATAAGCTATCTGAGCTTTTTTAGCACCATTGTAAAGTGAAAGTATAGGATTTGCTCTATCATAACAAAATAGACCAATACCCTCAAAAAATCGTATCCACATCTGTTTGATATAGTCATCTTCATAACTCTGTTTTAACAAATCCACCTTTTCATAAGCAAAAAGCTCACTTGAGAGAAGATCAATTCTACGCTCTTTTGTATAGATACCGTGTTCAGTTAAAACAAGTGGCAAACTGTCATGGTTTGCTAAGAGTGAACCTAAAAAACCAGCATAACCAGTTGAAGGAGGGTGGATTAGTTTTGCTTTTCCTTGCAATTTTTTTGCAATTTTTGCTAAAACCCATATCGGAGCATGGATACTTCTTATCGTCCAAAAATAGTCTATAAAAGGCATATCTGAACTATTTTTTTCATACTGCTTTGTGATAAACTCCCATGCCCTCTCACTATATAGAAAAAAGTTTTCATCTACATCTTTTAGGTAAAAGTCAAGACTATAAAGTTCCTTTGGAAAACCATCTTGGGGAGATTTGAACCATCTGTATATGGAGTTTACATGTTTTAATGCTTTTTTACTACCCTTTTGTTTTTTAACTCCAACTTTTTTATCAAAGTTAAACATAAATGCCTCTAAAAGATATACAAGATTTTCAGGATATTCGTATTTTATCTCATCATAGTCTTCTTTTTTACTTCCGATAAAAACGATACCAAAGTTAAACTCACTAAGCCCTTGCATCAACTGCTGTATCCATGAGCTCACTCCTCCTCGAACATAAGGGTAAGTACCTTCGCTGATGATAAGGATATCTATATCTTGGTTTTTATCAAGTAAAACTTTCATCTCTCATCCATCCAGACAGAACGAAGCGAGTAAAGTTGATAGTTCAAACTTTGTGCTGGAATCTTTTGCATCCAGTAGGCTATACGAGTGTAGTTTTTCTCAAAGTATGAAATTTCTGCCATATAAGAGGCTATCTCTCCTTCGCTAACTCCTAGATTCATAGCTGTTACAAATGCATCTTTTGCTTCTTTAAACTTCTCTTGTAGTAACAGTACACGAGCTTCAAGTTTAAAAAGTTGTCCATCTTGAGATATCTCTTTTTTTGATGCCCTTATCTGTAAAAGGATATCTTTTATGAGATAATCTCTAAGTTGTTCATCTATAAGCCCTTGATACAAAAGCTCCCAATAAGTAAAGGCTAACTCTTTTTGATACCTTGCCCTAACTTTTGCATCTTTTTGAGACATGATGATATCTTTTAGAGAGTGTATCTTTTCATTGACTTTTTTCTCCATCTTGTCTATCATCGAAAATCCAACAAGTCGAACTTCATCATCTTTATCGCTTAAAGCTTCTTTTATGAGTGCGTAAGATTGGCGTGACTTCATCTGACTTAAGATAGATAAAGCTTTTATCTTTTTCCCAGTAGGAGCGGCATCGTTTTTCAAAAGAGAGTGAAGTGACCCCTCCCCAAAGATACGCTCAACTACTGGAAAACCACTCGATATAACTTCCATGTCTATGTCATTTACCGTTGGTGCAATCTCTATCTTTTGACTTTTACTAAATCCCCAAAAAATCATCAACCAACCAAATAAAGATCCAAAAACAGGAACGATAAAGTTAAAAAGCCCAAGTAAGAAAGTAATCTCTTTTTTTTGAGATTGGTAAAGTTTTGGCAAATATAGCGTTTGAGCATAAGCCATGGCTATAGAAAAAAGAGTGTGTAAAAGCAAAAAGAGAAACAACATAGGGATATCTTGCCTAATCATCACACCTTTTTTAAATGCAAAATACTCCAAAACTAAAGCAACAAGGATAAAGAAAAAAGCTTTTAAGTTACGCTGCATCTTTATCTATCCAGTTTTGTATATGTTTGATTTTGTGAATTTCTGAGATAAGTATCTCATACTCATTATCAGCAAATTGTGATAGTTCACTCTCTATTCTATCCCTAAAACTTATGGCTCCTGAAACCCTCTCTAGTGGGAGTAAAAAGAGATAAAAGTTAGTATCTTTAACTTTAACTTGAGTTACCATGTCAAGTAGTCTCATCTTTTTAGCTGTGAAGTTATCCATGACAAATGATAGTGGACTGCTTTTTGATTTGACGATGACTATCGCTGAGTTGACATCAAAGTGATTGTACATAGCGATAAGTCTCTCTATTTCAAATCCAAATCGTGCATCGAGATCGCTAAGGTGTAAACTGTTGGCATTTATGTTTTTGTTTTTATGATAAATCCTCTCTTGTGTTAGATACTCTAGGAGGATTTGGATTTTAAGTATGTTATCCAAGCTAAACTCTAAAAAGTCCATCTTTTCTATGATGTAGATACCAAGTATCGTATCGTTACTATCAAGAAGTGGAAGTACTGCGAGTATTGGTTCTTTTTCCATCATCTCTATCTTACTTTGGGCTAAAAATACTGGCTTTTTTGTTAGTAAGCTTTGAGCTATGAGAGGATGAGTTTCATCATATTCAAACTTTGATTCTCCTAAGGGAAGTGAAGTTTTAATCTTTTGTTTGTCATCAAATGTACAAAAAAGAGCACCCTCCAGTGAAAAAGCTTCCCCAAAAGTTTCAAAAAGTTTTTGGTAACTATCATCTTGTGAGCTATAATCAGAAAGATCTATGATTAAAGAGCGAAGGGTTACTGGTTTTAAAAGATACCCTTTTTCAAGTTGGTCATGGGATATTTTGAGTGCAAAAAAGGCATTGCTTAACTCTCTAAACTTTGCTTTTAGATAGTGGTTCTCTTCTCTGTTTTGGTCTTTACTCTTTTCAAAGTGAAAGTGAAACTCTCCTAAAAGCAGAACAAAAACAAGATACTCCAAAATGGGTTTTAATTCATAAGTAAATGTAAAAAAGTAGATACCAAAAGTGATAGTAAAAAGAGATATAAGCCCTGCCAAAGTACCGTTAAATAGTGTTATAAGAGTTAAAAACAAAAGTGTGATATCTTGATAACCATCAAGTTTTAGATGTACTTTATCACTTATAAAATACAAAGCAGTTACAAAAATAACCGATAAGATAAAGCTTTCACCAAGAGTTGAACGAAAGTTCATATCTTCAAAAAGCGTTTTTATAGACTTCATCTAAGGCAAAATCTTTTCTAATACTTCACTAGCACTGTTTGCAATACTCTCAGCCCCTAAAGCATCTTTACTCCCTGTACTACTAAAGAGTGTTTCGCCACTTCTGTTATCGATAATCTTAACAACAAAACCAACAACAGGTTCAGCATCTATCCCAGTTTTATAACGCCACTCTGTTACTTTTCCTTCAAGCGTATAGGGTATACCTTCTTTTTTCACTTCCTCTAAAACCTTCCCATGGCTATTCTCATCCACGATAGTTTCAGGTTTTGGCAAAAGCCCAAAAGTCTTGGTTTTAAAGCCATGGTTATGAAGAACCACATCACTGATGGAAGCTGCACTAAATCCAGCATACGGAGTTTGTGTGTAGTTATAATACGGAACGATAGCGATGATTTTATCTTTTGTAGGTTTTATGGTTTTGGATTTGTTAACTTGTACAGAACTACAGCCTGAGAAAAAAAGTAGCGTTATAGCTATAAAGTAAAAGATGGATTTCAAGAGGGTTTCCTTTGGAAAATTAAAATAATATTATAAATATATTATAACTTAAGAATATTAAATAAATTTTAAGAATAGTGTAATAAAAATAATAGTAATAAAATTATTTTTTTATATACCCTATACTTTAACCAAACTCAAAAACTAAAAATAGTAATATATGAACACTCATTCAGTTTGGAAGGTGTGAAATATGGAATTATCACTATTAGTTATATTTTGGTACGGTATTTTACACGCTTTTGGACCTGATCACTTAACTGCCATAGCAGACTTTTCTATCGGTAAAGCTAAGAGGAAGACACTTTTTATAACAGCTCTTTTTGCCATAGGACATGGTTTGAGTTTGTTTGTTTTTGCTAAGATTTTAGAGCATGTAGAACTCTCTTCTAAACTGCTATCTTATGGAGATGTCATATCTGCTTCAGTTATCATAGCTATGGGAATTTATCTTCTTTTTATGGTTTTTACAAATAGGGTGCAACTCAAAAAACATACGCATAAAGGGAAAGAGCATATACATATCTGGTTTGGAAACTCTCATAAGCATGATGATTTAGATAGCAAGTCGTCATTTGCTTTGGGTGTTTTGATGGGTATCGGTGGAGTTCGGGGTATGCTTGTAACTCTTGGTGCTTTAAAAAGTGGTACGGTTGATTTTGTTATGATTGGTGCATTTACTTTAGGTGTGATGCTTGTTTTTGTGGCATTTGGTTTAGTGATGTTATATCTAAATCAAAATTTTTTAGGCTCTTTAACAAATGTGAGAAGAGCATTTGCAACAGCTGGGGTTATCTCACTTGTTGTTGGGACAAATATATTATTAGGATAGGGGAAACAGATGTGTAAAGATTGCGGTTGTAGTATAACAGAACACTCTCATGATGAGAGCCATAGCCACCAAAAGGCTCATGAACACTTGCATCATAATCCACAGTTAAATGATGCAAAAACTATATCAGTTATACAAAAGATACTGGACAAAAATGACCATGAAGCTGAGCATAACAGAGCTCATTTTGATTCTCATAATGTTTTGGGTATCAACCTGATGAGTAGTCCAGGAAGTGGAAAAACTACACTTTTAGAGTATTTAGCTGACATTGCAGAGTTTAAGTTTGCTGTTGTTGAGGGAGATTTGGAGACAAGTAAAGATGCTGATAGATTAAAAGCTAAAGGGATAGATGCCGTTCAGATTCAAACTGGTTCTGCTTGTCATCTTGATGCTTTTATGGTGCATAAAGGGCTTCATGACATGCCGCTAGATGATATAGATGTCTGCTTTGTTGAAAATGTAGGAAACTTAGTATGCCCTGCAAGTTATGATGTAGGAACTCACCTAAATATAGTTTTAGTATCTATACCAGAAGGTGAAGATAAGATAGCAAAGTACCCAGTCATGTTTCGCCAAGCAGATCTTATACTTATAACAAAAACAGATCTTTTGCCTCATTTTAAATACGATATAGAAGCTGAAAAAGCAGAAGCAAGACGAATAAAACCAAATGTTGACATACTAGAGGTAAATATAAATGATATAGACTCTGTTAAAGCTGTTGCAAACTGGATAGAGTTTAAGAGAAAGATGAGGGAATAACCTGAGCAAAGCACAACAACTGCTTGTTGTGCGACAGGTTTGACAAGCTTTTTTTTATATGAGTCCTAAACTTTGTTTAGTGGCGAATATAAAAAGCTTTGTGTCATTGAAGGAAATCGTAGCGAGTGAAGCGAGGTAGATTTTCGGTTAGAAAGCGATAGCTTTCAAATAAAATATAAAGGGAAAAACAGTGTGCCTTTCAATTCCAAGTAAAGTAGTAAAAATCAGCGAAGATGAAACCATGTGTACCGTAGATACCATGGGAGTTCAAAGAGATGCAAATCTCATGATGATGGGTGAGGGTGATGTTAAGATTGGGGATTATGTGCTTCTTCATATCGGTTTTGTGATGAACAAGATAGACGATGATGAAGCGTTGGCTTCGATAGAGACTTATAAAGAGATACTTGCTTTGATGGATGAAGATGAACGAAAAAGAGCTATCTTAGAAGATGATGAGTGTCCAAATAGGGGAACTTGATGGGGTTAGAACTCAAAAACCTTTATGATGATTTTAGAGATGGCGATACCATCAAAGCTTATGCTAAAATCATTGCAAAAGATGCTAAAAAACTAAAAAAACCGATAAATATCATGGAAGTATGCGGAGGTCATACCCACACTATCATGAAGTTTGGATTGCCTCAGTTGATGCCTGAAAACATTAACTTTATCCACGGTCCGGGATGTCCTGTATGTATCATGCCAAAAGAGAGAATAGACCATGCCTATGTTTTATCTATGCAAGAAGATGTGATACTTGTAACTTTGGGAGATATGATAAAAGTTCCAGGAAGCCATGGCAGTTTGCAAGATGCCAGAGCAAAAGGGGCTGATGTGAGATTTGTCTATTCGCCGATGGAGTGTATAAAGATAGCCGATGAAAATAGTGATAAAAAGATAATCTTTTTTGCTATAGGGTTTGAAACCACAACTCCCATGACAGCAGTTTTGTTAGATCAGGTGATAAAAAAAGATATAAAAAATATACTATTTCACATAAATCATGTAACAGTTCCAGAGGTGATGGCGGAGTTAATAGATAGCCGAGATATACATGTAGATAGTTACAACAACAAGATAGATGCATTTTTAGGTCCATCTCATGTAAGTGTCATAGCTGGAAGCAAGATATATGAGAAGTTTCCAAAAGAGTACTCTCGACCTGTTGTAGTGAGTGGATTTGAGCCTGTTGATGTAATGCAGGGGATCAGCATGATAGTCAAGCAGTTTATTGAAGATAGATGCGAATTAGAGATACAGTACAAAAGAGTAGTAACTTATGATGGAAACCTAAACTCCCAAAAGCTTATAGAAACTTACTTTGACAAAGTGAGCCTCTTTCGCTGGAGAGGACTTGGAAATATCCCAGATAGCGGATTGAAGTTAAAAGATAAGTTTGGCATGTATGATGCAGAAGTTATCTATAAAGATATACTCCCAATAGCCGAGATAGAAGACCACAAACTCTGCATCTGCGGAGATATTCTAAGAGGCATGGCAAAACCTACAGAGTGTACGATATTTGGCACGGCTTGTAAACCTACTTCTCCTGTGGGAAGCTGCATGGTTAGTAGTGAAGGTGCATGTGCTGCCTATTTTAAATATGGGAATTTGATATGAATAAAACTATAACCATAGCTCATGGAAATGGTGGGCAAGAGAACAACGAGTTGATAAAAGAGATATTTTACAAGCACTTTGAAAATGAGATACTAGCCAAAAGTGAAGATGCCGCTGTTATAGAAGATGGAAAACTAGCATTTACAACTGACAGCTTTACAGTAAGTCCTCTATTTTTCAAAGGTGGAGATATAGGAAAGTTAGCTATCTGTGGAACTTGCAATGACCTTGCGATGATGGGAGCAAAACCAAAGTATTTGACATGTTCGGTTATCATCGAAGAGGGTTTTTCAACAAGAGAGCTTGAAAAGATAGTAAGAAGCATGAAAAAAGAGCTTGATATAAATGGTGCAAAAGTCGTAAGCGGCGATACAAAAGTAGTCCCAAAAGGGAGTGTTGACAAGATATTTATAAACACAACAGGAATCGGAGAGATAGAGAAAAAGGGTATAAGCTCTTCAAATCTAGCAGTTGATGATGTCATCTTGGTAAGTCGAGATATAGGTTGCCATGGAGCTTCTATCTTTATAGCTCGTGAGGGTATGGAGATGGAGAGTTCTTTAGAGAGTGATTGTCTATCTTTATATCCTACGGTTAAGGCTCTGATGGATGAGGGTGTGAAACTTGTAGCTTTGAGAGATGCCACTCGTGGAGGGGTAGCTGCTGTGTTAAACGAGTGGGCAAAAAGTAGTGATGTTTGCATAGAAGTTGAAGAGAGTTCTATCCCTGTTATCCCAGAAGTTGAGGGAGTTTGTGAGATGCTTGGCTTTGAGGCTATGAGCCTTGCAAATGAGGGAACTTTCTGCATAGCTACAAAAGCAAACCATGCCCAAATGGTTTTAGAAGTTTTGAAAAAATTTAACCAAAATGCAACGATTATAGGTCGTGTAACAACGAAATATCCTCAAAAAGTAGTTCTAAACTCATCATGGGGGACAAAGAGATTTTTGGATTTGCCTAGTGGGGAGTTGTTACCAAGGATTTGCTAAGTTTTTACAAATCTGCTATAATATGTCTAAAATCATACATAAAAAGGATATGTCATGACTATTAGAAAAAATTTTCATTTTGATGATACTGTAGCTAAACACCTTGAAGAGATAGCAAAAACAGAAGGCAAAACCCAAACTCAAGTTACTCAAGAGGCGATAGAAGAGAAGTACAAACAGATAAGTATAAAGAAAAAACTTGAAGCACTTGATAAACTTGCTGGATCATTTACCGGTCTTTTGGGTGATATTGACATAAGAGAAGTTAGGCAAGAGCGAGCATTAAAACGTGCAAAGTAAAGTTTATATCGATACAAATATAGTTATTGATATCTGTGATAAAAATAGAAGATTTTACAATTCTAGTAGAAAAATAGTAGAGTTATTATTAAGCAAAGGTATAACACTCTATATAAATAGTGATACTTTCTCAAATTTATTCTACATACTTTCAAAACAGTCACTTTATACAAATGAAGAGATTTTAAATAAGCTGTTAAATATCTATGAAATATTTACACTTGTAATAACAAGTGAACATGAGATAGAGAGTTCAATAAAATTATGTGCAAATAGAAATAGACCTTTTAAAGATTATGAAGATGCTCTGCAATATATCTGTGCTAAAAAGATAGAAGCTGATTTTATAGTAACAAATGATAAAAAGTTTATCTCACCAGATATAGAGGTAAAAAGCAGTAGTGAATTTTGACAAATATTTACAAATAGACTATAATGTTTGTCATAAGTTTGACAAAGGACAATCATGAGCAAGGTATATGGAACAAGAGAGTTGCTTAGAAATCCTTCGCTTCTTCGTATCTCGCCAGATGAAAACATCATCATAGAAGATAAAAAAGCCCATAAAAGGCTTGGAGTCTATATCGGTACTGCTTTAGCTGATAAGTTTTTTAGCTACCTTGAAAAAGAGAAGTTACTTGAAAGTGCAAAAAAGATAAAAAACAGTTCAAAAGATGAGTACCAAAAACTAGAAGGAACACTCTTAGATGGACTATAAAAGAGGTGATATAGTTTTAGTAAACTTCAACCCTCAAAAAAGAGCAGAAGAGATTGGTAAAACTAGACCTGCTGTGATACTTTCAGATAGTGATCTAAATGAGATACTAGACTTAGTAACTGTCATGGCACTAACGACAAATCTCATAGATGATGCTCTTCCTCTTAGAGTTAGGATAGCTAAAAGAGAAGATTTAAAAGAGGATAGTGATGCTATGGTTGAGCAGTTAAGGTCAATTTCAAAAGAGAGGATAGGAAAAAAGATAGGCTC